>WAAE01025716.1:0-24037 GCA_013400495.1 Nicator chloris
AGGACAGATCAGGCTTCTGTGGCGTGGCAGGGGGTGCTGACTCTGTACTCCCTTGGACAGGCTCCAGGGCACCCACAGTGTTGCCAGCCGCCATGGGGACAGATCTCCTTCTTTCAGATTGTTCCAGTAAATCAGAGTGGCAGCACTTCTTTTAAATCAGTTCGGACAGCATACCCATCAGAGAGCTGTGACATGGCACAGAGCTCAGTGTCAGGAAGAGAAGAGATTAAGGACAGTTTTGACCCAAAATACTGAATGAGTAAGAAACCCCAAATTCCCTTCTCTAATCAGTCCCAGACATCCTAATCACACAACCTCCCCACCCCCTATGATGGGGGGCTGCCAGTTTCTCTCCCTTCCCACAGGGCAGGTTGCCTGACTGTAGGCTCCTGCCTTTCAATTTTTGGGTTGCTCTGGTGTTATCTGTACCCCCTGCTGCTGCCTACCACCATCCTGGGCACATGCTGGGGGAAAGCACCCCACAAATTCACACCTGCTCACCCCTGGTCTGCTCTGTGGTCAGGCAATTTGGCTGTGAGCCAGCAAGGTGTGCCCAGGGCAAGGGCAGTGGAGGGAGGGGATCCTTCCCTTCTGCTCAGCCCTGATGAGGCCTCACCTGGAGTGCTGTGTTCAGTTCTGGTCTTTCTGGTACAAGAAAGATATGGACATACTGGAGAGAGTCCAGTAAAGGGCCATAAAGGTGATAGAAGGGCAGGAGTATCTTCCATATGAGGAAAGGCTGAGAGAGCTGGTGGTGTCCAGACTTGGAAGGAGAAGGCTGAGAAAGATCTGATCAGTGTTTGCAAAGACATGATGGAGGACAAAAGGTGACTGCAGAATCTTCCCACTGGTGTTCAGTGACAGGACATGAAAAGAGTGACAGGCACAAAATGAAACACACACACACAAAAAAATCTCATCTAAACATGAGAAAACCTTTATTTTTTTCCTAAAACTGAAGGTGCTCGAACACTGTCACAGGCTACCCAGAAAGGGGGTGGAATCTCCATTCTCAGAGATATCCAATATTCATGGTCCTATTGTTAACCTTGCTTGAGCAGTTGTTGAAGCAGATTGTCTCCACAGGTGCCTTCCAGCCTCTCCAGCAAAGTCTCCAGGACTTTGTCCCTGCCTTATGTCCCCTGTGCTGTCAGCCCAGGAGCTGGCTGCAGGCTGCTCACAGCACCTGACCAGGAGGATGCTCTGCCAGGCCTGGGTGGAGGTTGGAATACTGGCAGGGCAGGGCTGCTTTGGGCTGGGTCTCACAGTCTCTGACTTCTGTCATTGCCCCTCCAAGAACCCTCCTTCAGACTTGGAACTTCCGTGTTCCTCCTCAGGCTGACAACTTCTGAATTTTAAAAGTACCTTTTCTAACTCCCTAGTCACTTAAATCCTGCTGCTGGTCATATTACTCCTTTAATAATCAGTTTGGGGCAAGCACCCTTCAGACAAGTATTCACCTGTTCATTATCACCTTCTTTTAGCAGGGGTTGCTCTCTAGGCCAGCTGCCATAGCTGGGCTGGGTGAGACCCCCAGACCTGCACAGAAGAAGGTGAGTTTTCAGGCAGACCACATGGGAAATTCACCCTCTCTGGATAAGCTCATCACTTGTTCTCCTTCTCCACTCCTCAAAACTTCCCAGATCAAGGCAGCTTTTCCATGGTGCTGCCTGCTACGTGTCTGCCCTGGGGGAAGGGGCTGGACTCACCATCCTGGGCCTCCAGCAGTGGTAAGGACAGGGCAGGATGGAAAAGTACCTGACAGACTGCAGGCACCTCCTCACCACCACACTCAGAGCACGGGGATGCAGCGGGACCCCCGGCCAGCTCGGGCAAAGGCCATGGGGAGGCTCAGAAGAGATTGCACAGAGCCAGGGACATGGTGTAGCCCAGCCCCAGCTGGGCTGGAGCCAAGCCCAGCCCCGTGGCCATCCAGCCCATCCTAGGCTGGCAGGGGAGGACAGCAGGGGACAGCAGAGGAGGGATGTGCCCCGGCACTGCATAAAAAGCCCCAGCAGGGACAGGGAGCGGGTGACACTCTCTGAAGATCGCAGAGCAGCACTGCCAGAGCTGTAGGAGAAGGGCCATGGAGCAGTACTTCTCAGCCACGCAGAAGATGGAGCAGGAGGTGATGTTCCCCAGCCTGCTGCGAGGGGTCTTCCCGCAGCAGGAGGGGGCAGGCGCGGCCACGGAGAGCCGCACGGATCTCTACGAGCGCTACCAGCTCCTCAAAGCCATCAAGCCCATGGTGGAGAAAGGCCTGGCCTGTGTCGGTGACCAGAGCCCCACCGGTGCCGACACGGACACAGCCTTAGATGAGGGTGCAGACAGCAATCTGGAAGAGCGCCTCTGCCATCATGTCAATGGATTGCAGCAAGTTCTGACAGACCTCACCAAAAACACCAAAGCCCTGACCCGGAGGTACAGCCAAATCCTGGAGCAGATCAACCTTAATGAAGATCAGTCCAGCTCTTGAGCCTGCACTTCCCATCTCTGAGGTAAGAGCTTAGGGACACGCAGTGCCAAGGAAGAGCTGGCTGAGGGGTAACATACTTTGTCCTCATGCCCCATCAGCTGTGTGGTGTTATAATGTTTGCATCACACCCCCAAATCCCAGGAGGTCTGAGTCTGCACTTCATTGCTCAACAGAAACATCCTCCTGGATTTGTCTTTCTCAATTGCCACGGGTGCAAGCTGTGTCAGTGAACAAAGGCAACTCTGTGAGCTCCACACTGTCCCCAAGACTCGCCAGTCTGCAGCATAGGCAATGTCTTTCTGCTGCTGGCCAGACACAAAAGATCCCAGGGACAAAAGGGATGGGTGGTTGAAATACCATGATTGGACTCCAGGAGCTGCCAGACACTGGTGCTCCAGTTATTTCTCCTTTTTCTCTGATGGAAAAACAGTCATTTTTAGGGAGGAGTTTGGCACTTTCAGGTTTCCAAATATCTAACTTCGGCACACCACCTGCAAACAGCTCAGACACTTGAATCTTCCCCTAGCCTGAAAAGTAAACCCATTCTCCATGCTGCTGGGACTTTCATCCCTGAGGCCCCTTGGGAAGACATCCCCATGATTCATCAGAGATGGGGCTCATGGCCAAGGTGCTTGTGAAATGGAGAGCGTAGAAAAATGATAGCAACAACAGAGAGCATTAACAGGACTTTACCCTTATTTAGGAAGACACCCAGACAGGAATGAGGACATCCTGACCATGTCTGTTATCCCCACAGGTTGTCCAAGCCCAGTGGCACTTCTTGTCCTGCACCAAGTCCCACTGAGGAGTGTCCTTCGTGACCAGCGCAGAGCTTGGCCGTCTGCTTGTACCATCCGACTCGTCCCGTGGCCAATCCTGCTGGCAAGCTTCCCGCTTTGGTTCACTCCTGTCCTAGGGGGATTTCTGCAGGGCAGAAATGAGTGGTTTGTGTAGTTGCTTTGTAGAAAATGCCTGTAACTTTGAAGCCACGCTTTTTTCTGTGTGTGCCTAAACACCTCCAAACCATTCTCTTTGGTAATGTAAATGAAATACAAAGCCTTGTGCGGATGTGTCCTGTGTTTCCTACCAGCTGTCACTTCTGTAGAACTACTGTCCCCCAGCACAAGGGTGAAGGACCTTGGCCACCAAGGCCAGGCTTCAGTGCAGGGAGATGAGCTGGGTTTCTTTGGCAAGGCTTTGAGATGAATGTTCCCCCAGCTCTCTGTCTCTCCCACCTTGCAAAACCTTGGTGTAATCCTGCCACCATTCTGTGCTTGGTGCTGGATCCCAACCTGCTTCCCAGAATCCTTCCTTCCCTCCCACAAGATCCCCTTCTCTCTTTCATTCCCAGCTTCACAGTGCCCCAACCCCATTAGGACCTGCACATCCCATCCCTTGTCTTACACTCATCCAGCCCTTCGTATCCAGCACCGTGTCCTCTCCTGTGAACAACCTGTTGGAATCCTCACAAGCCTCAGCAAAACAGGGGAGGCAGTTCTGCTCCTCCCTGTTTGGCCATGACACACTCCAGAGGTGGGAAGAGAGGAGGAGGTGGGGACGCTCAGCTGGGGTAGGAAGGCAGGACCTTGCTCACCTCTGATCCCTGTGAGCTGTGGGGAGACCAGGGGCAAAGCCCTCACTGGGTGGGTGGGCAGGAGCTGCAAGCTCTTCACAGGCAGGTTGGAGCCTTCAGGACAGGTTGGGTCTCACCTCCAGGTGACTCATTCCCTCCCAGACATACCACCCTTGGGCAGTCCTACTGAGCTGGGTACTAGAGGGAGGTGTCCCCTTGCCTGTTCAGGACATTTTAAAAAAACCTCAGCTGCTGAAATAGTGTTCCTTTGGCTGAACAAACACTGGTTCTCTATCAACTTTCCACTTTTGATTATAAAACCAGAGATCTCTGAGCATCTGTGGTGAGAGGAGGATTGTCACCATGCCCTGTGCTGCAGGCTCTGGTTGTGTTGTTCATGTTGCTACAGGTGCTCTCTGAATCTGTCGTATCACAAAAGCGGAATAACATCCGTCAGACTGAAATCAGAGACTCATCAGTTCCAAAAGCCTCCATCTAAAATGAACAGATGTTCTGCAGATGGTATCTCTGTTTCCTCCATTCACCTCCAGATAGCTCCATGCTTTGCTCATGTATTCATGTTGATCCCTTTAGTGGGGTCCTGACTGCTCAGCAGCGATTGAAGATCCACAGCACTGTAAAAGGAAGACAGGAGCAGGATCTTCCTGCCTTGCTTTTATTTTAGTGAAACTCTAATTGCACAGAAAATAAAAGAGAAAAATTGTTGTGCTGTTTAACAGTGGAATGTACTGTGGCAGCTCAGATCTCAGGTACAACAAGCCTTCAGCCATGCATCCTGAGAAGGTGGGTGGAGCTGATAAATGGCTGGAAGGCACCAGTTAGGAATGCTGACAGTGTTTGCACAGCACATGGTGTTTGATTTAGGAGTGGTGCTTGAATTCCTGAGTCTCTTAAACAGAGGCTGTCAATTCAATATATTAAGGAAACAAATCTTGTAGAAATACTTTTATGGTTAGTACTATTTTCCAAACTGATGCACAGTCACAGAATCATGGAGTGGTTTTAGGTTGGAAGGGACCTTAAAGATCTCCAAGTTCCAAACCCCCTGCCATGGGCAGGGATGCCACCTACTGGATCAGTTTCATCAGGGGCCCATCCAACCTAACCTCGAGCACTTCCAGGGGTGGAGCAGCCACAACTTCTCTGGGCAACCTGTGCCAGTGCCTCATCACTGAGTAAATGTATGTATCAGCACAGAGATGTTCCAGCTCACTGTTATATATATATTTATACAAATTTCAAAAAACCACATATTTATTCCCTACAAAGTCACTGTCAAGTTATTCTTCTTTAGTAAAGCCAAATTTCTAAGCACTAATGTGATTATTCCTATGATTCATATTGTGGCTGCTCATCCAAGGTCCAGAGACAGGCTAATTCTGTCATGAAAAAACAGGGAAAGGATGGGCCCTGCCTGAAAGAGCTTACAGGCTTGGAAATATCCCTTTTACATCAAATAAAAACTGTGGGCAGAGGAACCAGACCAGCATGTTAATCACACTGAAAGACCAGCAGTGGTTGGTGTAGCTGTAGAAGAGAGTTGTGGACTTGAGCTGGAACCTGTTCCTTTTGCTAAAGTGGTAAGGATTTCTGTTGTTTCATTGAAGGATTGGCCTCAAACACCATTAGCCACCCTTCACTCTGATTTGGGGAAATCTCTCAGATGAGCAAGGTAAACTCATCTACTGCCTTTCACCCTGACCTAGTGAAAAGCTTGTGTGATGTGAGCAGAGAGATGATAGTCCACCTGTCTTTCCAGTTCTCCTGCTGCAGAAGGAAAGGTTACCACCTCAGCATCAAAGACATGGTGGATGTGAACTCTGTCAGCTATATGCAGGATATTATCTGAAACACCTACATAAGCCAGCCCAAATAGCGGGTTTTGCAGTACTTAGAGGTCTGGAACATGTAGATCTTCCAGGTCTCCCCATTTTCCAGTAAACATTATTCTTTTAAAATTTATTAGAAGTCACAAAACCTGGGGTCCCAAGCAGACCTCACTGGGGCATCCAGCACTACCTATTCTGCTGATCTGGCAAAGGGAAAATTTAAGCATTTCTATTCAAAGCAGCAGAGACAATTCAGACAGAGGTTGTCATTGAGGACCCCTGAGGATGCTTCAGAGCACCAAAAGCAAAATGTAAGATGGGTTCAATGACAGGTTTACCCAAACGCACAAAGCATTCAAAAGAGTCTGGGCCCAGCTTTGAAGGAGCCTTTCATGAGGACAGGCTTCAAGGGAAGTGAATCAGTCTAAATTCTAACTGGTTTTCCCTCTGTGCCTCAAGCTCCTGCTCAGATCAATGCCGTCTTCTGAGAGGACACAGATCCAGCAAAATATCTGGAGTATTCAAAAGCAACAAAGCTGGTGTCCATGAGCACAATGCAGATTTTGTGCAAATTATTTCCTTATATACCATGCCGTCAAATTTTATCATTAATATCTCCCCCAGGAAGATTTTTAGGAAGGGCTGTATTTGTCTGAGATTTTTCCTTTGTTTGCTGGTACAGGGAAGCAGCTTGAAACAAAAGTGAGGCAAGGTTGGTAGAGGGGATAACACCTTTTATTAGACCAACAGAAACGGGGGAAAAAAAGGAAAAAAAAACCCAAGCCAGCTGAAGCAGAATCTGGCAGACATGGGAATGCCTTGTGTGCCCTCAAACATGGATACTTTTACACATTTGTATCAGCTGATCTAATAAAAAGTATTGTCTCTCATTACAAACATTAAGTTACATCTCTGGACAATCATGCCCATGGTAATTTTGTCATCATAATGAAAAAAAGACACAGAAGTGATAAGTGGCCTTAAGAAAAATTTCAAAGGAACTGTGCACTTAGAATCTAGTGCACTAGAATAAAATAAAGGAGACCCTGCAGGGCTCTGGTCTGGTTCTGGAGAGGTTATTTAGGCTAGCTCTGATGTAATATTCTGCATTTAATAAATTAACACAGACAGAGAATCATCATAGAAGCACAGACTGGTTTGGATTGGGAAGGAACCTCAAAGATGATCTAGTTCCAACCCCCCCTCTGTCATGGGTAGGGACACCTTCCACTAGAACATGTTGCTCAAAGCCCCATCCAACCAGGCCTTGAACATTTCCAGGAATGGCGCATCCACAGCTTTCTGAACCTGTGCCAGTGTCTCATCACTCTCACAGTAAAGAATTTCTTCCTTTAATCTAAATCTCTCCTCTTTTATCTTCAAGCTGTTCGTCCTTGTCCTGTCACTATGCGCTCAGGCAAAAATTCACTCTCCTTTTTTTATAAGCTCCCCTTTAAGTACATTCAAGTACACTGCATCCTTGTGAGTGTTTTGTGATCTTGTGATAATCTTACAACCACTAAACCTGTGGTGCTGTCCACATTCTATATTTGGTGGATACAGGATATTAAAAAAAATGTCATGCAAAGATAACAATCAAATATTTATGGCCAATTGAAGAGTTTATGCTTCAGCAGAGATTCAGGTTTGGTTTTATTTAACTTCCACAAATTACTCAGTGCCCAGAGGTTGTATGGGTGAGGAAGAAAGTGCCACCACCTCAGACAGGTTGTAGACACCCCATAGCTCTGTCATCAGTGTGAGTGACAAATGGGATCAATGAAATTGTTTGGGATAAACTGTGCTTTAAAGCAGCAGTGCATGGAGGCCAAAAAGCTGTGAAAACGTTTACTGGTTTTGATACAACCAGCTGTCAAGGCAGAGCTGGACACACAGACACACCTCACGGGGCTGATCGCAGGTGTCCTGGGCACTTGGCCTCCCTGGGCAGGGATTATCCAGCCCTTAGCCACCACTCAGCAGCGCACGAGGTGTGTGCTGGCAGCCAGCCCCAGCGCACCCTGCACCTTGCTGCTGGCCAGAAAACTAATGAGCAAATACTTCCGCTTCCAGGCTGTCCCCTCCCCTCTCCCTGCACCTGCAGCTAGGACCATGGCTCTGCCTGGGACAAACTGGAGCCTCCGTGGCAGCAGCCGGGCTGGGAGCTGGGGAAAGCCAACCCGACAAAGCAGGACCAAGTGAAAGAGGACTGGAGCACAGCTGGGAGCCATCCTGTTTGTGGGGTAGGACACTAGCACTGAGCAGCAGGCTCTCCCAAACCTCTGAGCCCTCAGCTCCTGGGGAAGATGAGCATTTCGTCGGAGCACAAGCCCCTTGGGAAGCAGGTCACCGGCAGCCTGCATATGGTGAGTAAGGTATGTCCTCAAGGGCATAATTCCCTCATGTGGGATCAAAGCACCCCTGTTGGGCTATATTTGAGTGGGGTTTTTCCCCCCACATGCTAATCTAAAGACACCAGGCCTCGCCAAGTATATTTGTAAGAAGATTCTAGTTAAAAAGGTGTGTCTGACTCTGGCCTGTTTGCACCTGTTGTGTTACAGGAGGGCCAGGTCTCTCACAGGCATGCAAGGTCTGACAACAGCAAATAACCACAGTGGTTCTTCTCATTTGGCAAGAAATGGAATTCAATTAATATGAACTTCAATTGATCAGATCCCTAAATAAAAGCCTGTTGTTTTGGGGGTTTTCAGTAAGTCTCATGAGTCTTTAATGATACCAAAGTTGCCCTGTGTTGTTGACATGCAGGATCATCAGGTGGGAGCAGTAGTTTTTCTAGATATACGGAAAATTAATGGCAGTCTCAGACAAACAGCATGTTGGTAGGCAGAAATCAGTGATGTGATTATTTCTTTTTACTCTCCTCTGCCCTCAGTCTATTGCTAACCAGTTTGTCTTCTTGGCTAAAGCTGAACAATCTCTTCACCAAACCTCTCTGTATTAAGAAAACCCAACCTTCCTGTGTTGCACTTTTCAAGTGTAAGTTGTAGAATGCTTCCCTATGGAAGTAACTGTTTTACAGATTAGTAAACTGGGGCACAAATAGATGGAATGACTTTCCTGAGTGTCACCTTGCTGGCTAATTACAGAACTGGGAATCAGCTGGTGCCAGTACTTCCAGTCTGCTGGGAACCACTCAGGCTAAAACCATTAATCAAGATGCAAGAACATGAAGTTAATTGGGCTACTGTATTAAGAAATAACATGTTACCATTTGCATTAGTGACAAACAGCATGAAACATCTGACCTGCCATCTGAAAAAGGAGCAAAGGCTCAAAAGCCTGAGACTCTCCTGTCAAATGATCCCTGGTGGGGAGTGCTGTTGGTATCTCTTGGACTAATGGCAAATCTCCTAGGGAGAGACTCGGCTAGAGAAACAGCTTTGGGCTGTGTTTTTCAGTGGGTGGAAATCACAAGATAGTCTCAGACAGAATAGTGCTTGTCTTCTTGACCCAAGTGTAAATTATTGCTCTTGAGATGAAACTACTAGATATATTAGTGCAAAGCAATATTCCAGCAGGGTCTTTGGCCTGAATCATCTGTTGCTTCCCTGGCTTGCTTACAGTGTGAGCAAATTTCTGCTAAATCTGATAGTTTGTTCCTGTGTAAAGGGAAGGTCTCCCCATGCACCAGACTGTCTGTTTCTAGTCTCATCCTTTTGTCAGCTCTGTGCTTGTTAAATCCTCTGTTAGCCAATCCAGCTCACTAAGATGAAAGAGAAGCAGAGCTGGCATGAGGTGAGCAAGAGAGCACGTAGGTAGGTGCAAGAACAGGACAGAGAGAGGGCACGGGAGCCCCCCCTTCTCTTGGCGTGCGCTGTGACATCAGCTCACGTCAACTCGCGGGTGTGTACCCCTGTGATCCAGCTAAGCACTTAAGTAAGTACACGCTTCACTTGAGGCATGTGACCAGCAGCACTGAGGCAGCTCCTTTCGTGGTCAGATCCAAGAAAGTGCAGGTGAGCTCCTGGAAAATAGGGTTGTTTATTGACTCACGCCTTCCCAATGGCAGGTGTGGCCCTGGCCTGGCTTGTGACTTGCATTACAGCAGTGCTGGCAGGAGGGAAAAGAGCTGTCTTCTTTCTTTCTTCCTTTTTCTTTTCATCTGCCAAGTACTACACAAAATCACCAAGTGCAAAGGGAAGCTAGTACAATTTTTCAGAACTAAACATACAGGAAGGTAAATTTAAAAAGTCCAGCTTTCCAGGTATTCGGGCCTCCTCCAATTTAGATAATGGTGTTAATACACAGGGTTAAAAAAATGCAAACAAACCCTCAATCTTTACATTTTCCCCCCCGCTTAAGTCCATGTCAGTTGCATGAAATATTTCCTTTACTTCTTAACTAAAGCCATCATACATTTTTAGTGCTTTGCTAAACAGCTTCTGTCCTGCACCTCTTATAAGATGGATTTTTGTGTTGTACTTCAGTGTTTGTAGCTGAATCCCTGGAGGAGTGGAAGCCAGTGGCGCCTATTTATAAAGCGCTTTAGTTTCTCCTTTGAAGAGAAATATTCAGATGATAAAAAAGAAGTGGCTCAGCTTTGGGCTCTGTCTTTGTCCCTCTGCACATGGGGTGGGTGAAAGCTCATGTACTGCTCTTGCTGTAGGTGGCCCACAGGGACAATGCCTGTGAGTGACTTAGGAGATTTGTGTTGGATCCTGTAGTCACTCACAGTTTCCCTGGGTGGGGTACTTCTTTTCCCTCTTTCCCACTGGGAAAATGATGCTTTCCTACATCCCAGAGATGAGGTGAGGACTTAGCCATTTAGCAATGTCCCAGTCTCTGCTGCTCTGGTTGCGAGAGCTGTATGAGCATCCTGCATCTGCTTTTTGCAATAAATCAGGTGGAGGTTCCCATCTGATGCCCACAAAATGGGAGCTCATACTGCACTTCAGACCATCATTCCATCCTCCAGCCACAATCATCTGTCTTTTCCTTGACACTTCCATGTTGACAATGTCAGACTGATAATGCACGTGGCTTTTTTGTCCCTTTTTTCTTTTTTTTTCTTTTTTTTTCTTTTTTTTTTTTTTCAGTTGTCACCAATTGTGGAGTTAAATGTTGGTGGGGAGATGTACACAACAACGCTGAGCACCTTGAAGAAACACCCTGGCTCCAAGCTGGCAGAGATGTTCACCGGCCAGCCCAAACTCAGGACTGACTCTGAAGGGAGGTTCTTCATTGACAGGCCAGGCACCTACTTCAAATACATCTTGGAGTACCTGCGCAGTAACCAAGTGCCCACCCAGTGCATCCAGGATGTCTACAAAGAGGCCTTGTTCTATGACATAGAGCCTTTGATCAAGCAGCTGGAGGACTCCCCACAGATCTTTGGGGAGCTCGTGGCGAGGAGGCAGTTTCTGGCTCGTGTGCCCAACTACAGTGAGAACATCGAGCTGATGATCCGCATTGCGAGGGCGGAAGCGGTCGCATCCCGACGGTCCAGCGTCATCGTATGTGTGGTCAGAACTGAGGAGGACGCGGCCAGGTGTCAGGATGCCTTGAACAGTTTGGACATGGATAAAAAATCTGTGGTGAAGTTTGGCCCCTGGAAGGCTGTGCCAAGTATTTCTGATCTGCTGGACTGCATTCAAATGGATGTAGAAGCCAAAGGGTATAAAATATCCGTTCAGCCCCATGTTGCTGAAAAAGGTTTTCGCTTCAAATCGCATGACTTCTTCTACAAGTTCCTGTTCACCTGGTGGTAGCAAAGTGCCACCATTGATAGGGAACATTAGAAAGCAATTACCGGAACAAATTAACCTGGACTGTGGACACTAAACCATGGGCTACCAGAGGGACAGGAAGAAATGCACAGACCAATGAAAGGATCTCCTTTGACTCTTTGCCATATTAAAGAGCACTTAAGAGCCACTTTACTGGGGCTTCAGGGGATAACTTTTTAGGAGATTTAAAAGGCTCCAGAAAAAGGAGGAATTTTACTCGTCAGTGTTGCTTGCTATTCATTCAGTTCAGAGATGGATCTGTGAATTGAGTCAACCTGACTCAACCTAAGGGAAATGAATAATCCCAAGTATGTCTCGTGGACATGCAGAGTTGCTCTCTCAGTGCAAATGGGAACCGGCCACATATGTGCAAATCCTGACTGAAACAGTGACATTACCACATTGTCAAATTAAATTTGGTTTCTTAATGGGATGGCAAAATCTATTCTTCTCCCTCCTTTCTACACTAGAATCTGGGTTAAAAGGAAGGATTCAGTGTCCTGTGATCTCTTCTTATTCCTCCAGTAGACAGCCTATTCTGTAGGCAGTGTATTTATTACCATTATTTATTATTTGTTCTGAAGGAAAGACACAGAACCTCAGCTACGGTCCAGGATCAACAAAAGGCAAAAATACCATCACTGGTGTGAGGAGTTGATAATCTAAGGACACTCCTCTTTCAGACCACAAAATCTTAATCTCTTTCTTATGATACTCATTATTATGATGATGCTATTTCTAACTACATAAGCTCCTGGAAGAATTGGGGAAACCTGCCATGAATTGGTGGGAAGGAAGTGGTACTGAAGCAACAGCCTGCAAATTCTCTTTTACAGAACAGAAGTTGCATTCTACAACGTGTTTTAAAAACTCTTAGGATTTGAAAGTTTATTTTTATACTGGAGATGGCTTGGGTTTAATCACTCTGAGAATCACAATGGCTGATTTGATAAAGATTGTATTTCCTTTACTTCTCAGAAGATGGATTTCTTCCAGTCAAGGACAATAACCATAGAATCGTAGAATGGTACCTGGGATTTCAAATAAATAACTTTTAAATTTTTTTTGAATTATGCAGAAGTGCTTTATTTACTGACATTTTGCCCTCAAGATCCCCAAATTCTAAAGACCTGAAGTTTTGTCTTTAGGGTAACAGATTTGAATCACTCCTAGTGAAGCTGTGCTTCAGATGTGCTTATCCTAGCATGGACCTCCCCCCAGTGACAGTCGTGAGTCATTGGAGACTGCAGGGTGGTTCTGCTGTAGGTGTGAAGGGACTCTGAGATCTCTCACATTGATAACCTTGGTGAGAGTGGACACAGTCAGTGTCTGAGAGGACAAAAAGGTTTAGGAAATAGGCTCTTTTGATCATAACTAAGTGGTTGGTGGTGTTCAGCTTGGAAGAAGAGAAATTGAGGAGGCCTCCCAATAGACAAGAGGCTGCTTTAAAGAGATCTGTTACACTTTATCCATACTAAGAGTGGGGAAACTGGTTTAAGTTGCAACAGCAGAGCTGAAAATTAGATATTAGGGGAAAACAATGTCAGTATAGAATAGTTAAAGCCTCACACCAACCAACCTGTTAAGTCTATATATAGGACTGCTGCCATGAGAAACTTCAATTGGCACACACTCGAATCCTGTGTTCCATTTGGGCCCCCTCACTCCAAGAAGGACATTGAGGCCCTGGAGTGTCCTGGAGAAGGGCAGTGGAGCTGAGGAACGGCTCCAGCACAAGTCTGATGAGGAGTGTCTGAGGGGGCTGGCGGTGTTTAGCCTGGAGAAAAGGAGGCTCAGGGGGACCTTGCTGCTCTCTACAACTGCTTGGAAGGACCTTGTAGCCAGGTGAGGGACAGGACAAGAGAAATGGCCTCAAGGTGTTCCAGGAAAATAATCAGGAAAAATTTATTCACTGAAACTGTGGTCAGACATTGGAACAGGCTGCCCAAGGAATTGGTCGAGTCACCATTCCTGGAAGTGCTCACAAAATGTGTGGATGTGGCACTTGGGGACCGAGTTTAGTGGTGGCCTTGGCAGTGCTGGGTTAATGGTTGAACTTGACGATATTAGAAATTTTTTCTGACTTTAGTGATTCTACGATTCTGATGGAAATAAATTTTCTAATTTTTTAATTAATTGTTTAATTAATCATAAGCAGTATATTGTTCATTAGCATTGTATTAGTTTTCAGTCACTTCTAGCCAGAATGTGGATGAGTTTCTTTACACAAACTGTTATTGTTAGAGTTTGATTGGGAAAGTCACTGAAACTTTTGCTAAACTAACCCTGATATGCTTTGATGAACAAAACCTGCAAAGAAGAGATGTATTTCTGAAAGTGGATGCAAAAAATGCAGAATTTATAGACTACAAGAGCATTTTGCAAAAACCAGAAGATAACAAGAGACTAACAAAGACTCTTGAGTATTTGCTGCAAAACTCCTTACCTGGGAAAAAGATACCAAAAAGACTGAGAAATGGGGACTGATTAACATGAGAAGCAAGAATAAATAACCACTAGAGGACAGAGTACTAATTAATGAAGAGAATTTTATAATTTAAAACCAATGAACATTCGTTTCTTTTTTTGATAAAAAAACTAGAAATAGGTGGGAAAGTCGGCTTAAAATCGAATACTGGTGAAACCTGGGTGTACTTTTGGGGGAAAGAGCGCGGGGCAGACGCCCTGGGGCGGGCTGGGTGGCTGGGGCTGGCTGCGGGGCAGGCCCAGCCGCGGCCGCCATGTTGGGCCTGCGTCCCCGTGGCAACGGGAGGCCGCCGGACCATCGAGTGCGGCCTCCGGGGGGAAGGAGAGGCCGCGCCTCTGGCCCCTCCCTGCGGCAGCTCTATGGCTCCTCTTCCGGGTTGCGGCGCGGCGTCATGGCGGCGCACCTGAAGAAGCGGGTGTATGAGGAGTTCACCAAGGTGGTCCAGGTAACACGCCCTCCCTTGGCCAGGATGGACGGCTCCGAGCTCTGCCGTGCGGCGGGAGGCGCCGGCGGGTGAGGCGGAGCTGTAGGCAACCAGACTCGTTGAGCCTTGCGGCGCCGCCCGCCCGCTGGGCGTCGGGGCAGGGGCGGCCCCTGAGGGGTAGGGGAGGGGCGGGACGGGTCGGTTTCGAGTTTAAGAAGGCTGGAGCTGCCAGAGGGGAGAGGTGTGAGGGAAGGTGTTCCCCTCAGCGCGGGGAGGGAGAGAGGGTGTGGAGTGTGCCTCACTAGAGATACTCAGGAACCGTCTGGACGCAGTTCTGTGAAGTGTGCTCTGAGATGGCCCTGCCTGAGTGGGAGGTTGGACGAGATGACCCACGGTGGTCCCTTCCAACCAGACTCGTTATGTTGATTCTTTGACCTGAGTAGGGCCGGGGCTGCTGCAGGGAAGACGCAGCATCCCCCAGCCGGGCACTGGGAAAGGAGCTACAGCGAGTTTCTGGGCTGCTCCAGGTGGTGGGAGTGGGAGAAGTCGTATTTTCCCTGGGTTAGTTCTTTGGTGTTGGAAGCAGCAGGATTTGACCCAGCCTAGGGTGGGGAGAGGCTATATTTCGCGGGGATAGGGACTACCTGGGCAGGACAGTAACAGCCACAGCAGTCTGAGGTTGTATTTCTTCCTGAGACAGATGAAGGAGAGGCTAGTGACTGCCGTGGGACATGGGAGCTTCCTTAGGCCTCCCCATGTTCAGTCTGGGAAGGAGTGGGTCTGAGTATGCTGTTTCTGAGCCGTGTCCCTCTGCCCACAGCAGCAGCATGAGGACTTGTCCACTAAGAAGCTGCGGCTGACCAAGCCCAGCAAGTCGGCAGCGCTCCACGTGGACCTGTGCAAAGCCACCTCGCCTGCAGATGCCTTGCAGTACCTGCTCCAGTTTGCCAGGAAGCCCGTGGAAGTGGAGAGCGTGGAAGGGGTTGTCAGGATCCTGCTGGAGCATTATTACAAGGTGGTGAAGCTGGGAGCCAAACATGCTTGCTCCCTATGCTCCTGTTTGCTTGGTATGGGATGTTGAACAAGGGCTCACAGGCTCCTGTGTTGCTGACTCAGTTGCCAATAGCCTGGGCTGAGAAGTAACAGCTGTAGCCCTTAACCCAGGTGATTTCTGGTTGTGTTACTTGGTTCCTGTGCTGATGATTTCAGGAACCTGTGACAAGGGTGTGGCAGTGTTATCCCTGCACATGGCCTGTGTGGAAGTTAACTTGGCAAGGGACAAAAGACATGTCAAGTTTTCCAGGGAGGCCAGCTGTCCAGAGCTATTTTAGCTTTATCTAATTCTTTCCTTACTGATGTGTCCTTACCTTGTTCTTAATTATCTCTAGCAGTGCAGAAACCTTTTAGGTATTGCTTATGTGGTAAAACCAGGCACTTTTCAAATCACAGAATCATGGAGTGGTTTGGGTTGGAAGGGACATTTAAGATCATCCACTTCTGACCCCTCTGCTAGAGCAGGGACACCTTCAGCTAGACCAGGTTGCCCAAAGTTCCATCCAGCCTGGCCTTGAACACTTCCAGGGATGAGGCAGGTTCCCTGGGCAACCTCCTCTGGGCCGGTACCTCACCATCCTCTGAGTAAAGAATTTCTTCCTAATATCAAATCTATGAAAAAAACTGTCAGGGATCGGTCTCTTCTCCAATTAGCAAGCAGTAGAACAAGGAAATGCCCTCAAGCTGTCCAAGGAGGTTTAGATTGGATATTTGGAAAATTTTCCACACTGAAAAGATTATCAAGCACTGGAACAGAGCTGCCCAGGGCAGTGATTGAGTCACCATCCCTGAAGGTATTTCAAAGATGCATGGATGTGGCACTTGGGGACATTGTTTAGTGGTGGACTTGTCAGTGCTGGGTTAAGGGTTGGACTTGATGATCTTAGAGGTCTTTTCCAACATAAATGATTCTCTGATTCTATGAAATACAGAGTTCCTGGTCAAATAATACGGATTATTTGTGCTTGAAGTTTGTTTTGTAGCCTGTATTAGAAGAGAGACTCGTAAACCTGCAGATGAGATCACACTGGCAAGAGCACACAGCCTGTTACAGAATCCAGCTTTTAAAAATACTACTTTCAAAACTACCATAGCTGACATTATTTTACTTACAGGCAAAATTTCCACAAGAACTTGTTTCTTAGTACTCCATAACACTTGCACTTTGCCTGATCATCCAGAAACCTTACCCTGAAAGCTGTAACTGCAGTGGAAATTATGCGATGATTTATTTGTTTTTAGTGTCATTGTTTTGTTTAAGATGGTCCTATAGCCTCCTGCTCCTTCATCCCTATATATTTTGGTAGGGCAGTCCCCATACAGTCCTGATTACAGTATCCATTGTTCAAACACATAACTTCAACCCTAAAATAAAAAATGCTTCTCAGTTCAATTGAGAAAGTACTCCCTTGGGTATCACCTTTGTCACTTGGAGGCTGTGTGGCACTGAAGTCTCTCTTAAACACTTGAAAGATATAACAGTTGTAACTGTAAAATTTCTTGTTGAAAGATGGGATATTTGTTATTCCAATGTTCTTGTAATATTTCTGCACCTCTGCATTCAGTGTTGCACACATGCTTGGTAAGATTCAGGTATGACATCCAGATGACTTTTTGCCTTTTTACTCTGCATTAGATATCCTTGGCAATACAAAGAAAGACAGACTGTCCAGTTATGACCAGAAGTCTTGTGTGCATGAGTCTGTAGAAGCCTCAAAATAAATCTTCAAAATACATGAACTTTTGAAATTAATTTTAAAGGAATATCAGTTGATGAGGGTTGCTTATGTAATTATCACCTGTGACAGCATTTGCTGCTTCTTAAAAGAGTAGTTGAATGTAGGTAATATATGCTGTTCTCTTTTTCTTTAACCTTGCTGTGTTGGGGATTTTTTTGGGTGTTGTTTCCTTCCAGGAGAATGATGCCTCTGTGAGACTGAAGATTGCATCCTTGCTGGGGTTGTTGTCGAAGACTGCAGGATTTTCCCCGGACTGCATTATGGATGATGCCATTAACACACTTCAGAATGAGAGTAAGCCTCACTTTTGATGTGGTGCTTGAGATGAAAGTGGAATCATGCTGTCAAAGCATTTGGGACAGTGGGAAGGCCTTACATCTCATGTGTATGATTGGGAATTGCTGGTTAGAGTATTTATTTTCTGGTTTTGTGAATGATGACAGATAACACCATGTTCTGAGGAGGAGAAGAATGTTCCTCTGACCTGCCTGCTCTATATCTTTGCTCTAAAGGAGTGCAAAATTTGCTTTTACATCTCCATCTGAGACCTTTTGCTTCTGAAGTTCTCTGTTCTACAGGACAGTTTTGCTTAAAATGGAAATGTGTTTGAAGAGGAGTTTTTTTATATCATCCTAGAAGCAAGCTCATCAAGCTGTATCAACAGGAGTGTAGCCAGCAGGTCAAGGCAGGGTATTATACCCTTTTACTCTGCACTGGTTAGGCCATGTCTGGAATACCTTACCCAGTTTTGGGTTCCCCAGTGCCAGATTAGTGCTGGTAAGTTTGGGTGTGTTCAGCAGAACCACTGAGGCGGTAGAGGGCTGGAGTATGTGCTGTACAAGGCATAGCTGAGGGAGCTGGGCTAGTTCAGACTTGAAAGGAGAAGGCTTCAGGATGGCCTTCCAATGTGGGTCAGTCTGTGATCCTGTAACTGGTAAGAGTTCAGCAAAGCAGTGCATAGCCTTTCACTCTTCTGTTTTGCAGAGTCTCACCAAGTCCTTGCTCAGCTGCTGGACACCCTGTTAGTGATTGGCACAAAACTCCCAGAGAATCCATCTGTCAGGATGAGGCTGGTGGAGGTAGCCTGCAAGGTAAGGAGGCCTCCCTGGGCCAGGCAACTTTTGTCACTGCCACAAGAAAAAAAGAAAGGTAGTCTGTTACTGTTTTATCTTCTTTTCTGCCAGAGTCGGGATTAAGTGCTCAAGAGATGTTTTTTTCGTGTTTGGACTCAGGTGTTTATTAATTCTTATCTATATTACAGTCTCACAAACTGTGAGTTCTACAGGACTCCAACTAACAAGGTGCAAAATGGATGCCTCTCTATCTCTACAAAGTCTTTTCAAGGACAAATTGTCCAATTATGAAATGACACCTAAATTATTTTTACTTTTAACCCAATAACCAACCACCCGGGGTCTGCAGTGTGGGCTTCTTTAACCAGTTACAAAATACCACCCAGACCCATGAAGAAGAAGGTGAGAAAAGAACAACTGACCTATGCCCTAAAACCTCCATCTTGCTTTCTATATATTACTATATTCTAAAACCTCAAACTCTTAAGTTTTCCATCATGTGATATTACACACCTCTATTCCAACTACACACCCAAAATCCCAGTGCCATCAGTCAATTTTGGAAGCCTTTTCCACGGCCCCAGGTCAACTGCAGTGTTTTCTTGAGGGTTAGTGCCTGACAGCACAGAAAGTCTAAAATTCTCAGCTTCCAGGGTTCCAACAGTAGTCAGTATTTAAATTATTTTCATTTTTCTCAACAAACTGTTCGATACTAATGTTAATAACTGCTAGGAAACATAACATAATGTTTCAAAAGGCTGAAAGAATGGCGAGAATCCAGTTACATCTGTTTGTCTCTTTTTCCACAGCATCTGACAGATTCTTCTCATGGTGTAAGGAATAAGTGTCTTCAGCTAATTGGCTGTCTTGGCCCAGTGGAAAAAGGTGTTGCAAAAGAGGCTGAAAGCCAGGTGGCCAAAGATGTCCAGAAGATAATAGGAGATCACTTTAATGATCAGGACCCTCGAGTTAGGACTGCAGCTATAAAAGCCATGGTAAGTGTAGCTGGTACCGTGGAAGAAATGGTTTGGGGTTGTATAAGGAAGCTGAGAGAGGGCTGCAAACTAATCCAAAGAGGTTTGGTTTAGAGATTATTTTAATTAACTTAGTAAAAGCCTGTTTAGTGTATCAAAATTACCTGAAAAAATTAGCTAGGTCTTGAAATATTAGAGTAACATGAGATCTCAAAAGATATTTGAGTGATTCATAACTTCAGTTTCAGCTATAGCTCTAGAAGCTTTTCAACTTGTTCATGCTTTTGAGTGTGTATAGTGTGACACTTTCTTTTAGTGACAAATTTATTTCTTGATTTAGTATTGGTTACCAGAACTACAATAAACCACGAGTGCTCCAAAATGCAGCAGGTATCTGCTTATGATAGGAAACCCGTGTGATAAGTCCAGAAAGAAGTTTGTTTGTTTGTTTTAAAGCAAACATTTATGTTTTGCCTCGTGGTTACATTCATTAGCATTCTCTTAACTGTTCATGAGATATACTATATACTGGATTTTTTTTGTGTGGGGACCCTTCAGAAGCTTTTAGTTTTGCAGAAATGCAAGCAGAGACCATACATTTCAAAATATTGCTTAATGTGAGTTGCCTGTGAGTGTATGGGGATACAGAAGTTTCTCTATTACCTGTAAAGTTTATAACAATGTTCTATCTAATGTGATGGTCAAGAAGGATCTCTGAATTGATGGTCTTAAACTCTAAAGAAAGAGGGAACATGCATTTGAGGAGATCATGTTGCACTTGACTCTCTCTGAAATCCCCCGCTCCTGGACATTGTACTTACTCATCCTTCTAAAAAGAAACAATGTAGGTTTCTAAAAAGAAACTTTGCCTTCCCTGTGGTTCCTTAATGGAAAGATTTACATGGCATGAAAACTTGCTGGCATATTTGAAAAGATGGCTTTTGGATCCATGTTTCAGGAATGGTAGTAAATTAATTAAAAGTAATTAATTACCTGTTTTAATTGTGCTTGAATATGGCTAACACTAAAAATTTTCTTGAAGGTTGGGAGAATGAACAGGCAGTATGTTTGAATAAATTGTTTTTCCCTAATCTAATTATGAATGACTGTGAAGCTAAAAAATTATACTGAAGTGAAGAATATTATTTAAAATACTTATGGTCAAGGTAATGAAATTTTTAAATTATAGCAGCAATCAAGAAATGCAAACAGCTCAAACAGAAAAACAGTGGTGAAAACTTAGTCTGTGTCCCTTAAGCCTGTACAAAGTGCTGCACAGCTTTCTTTTTCCCCTACGTAGCTACAGCTTCATGAAAGAGGATTAAAGTTACAGCAAGCTATTTATAGTCAGGTAAAACCTTGTATATTTTTTGTACTTGTTTACATCTTTCTTTGTGACTTCTCTGGCAGTGTGTTTTGTGAGGAGGAGGGCACTCAGCAGAGGAGGAGTATTTTATGCTTAGGTTGCCGATATTCCTTGTTGTTGTATGACAGTGGAATTAAAAGGGTATTTTGCATCCCTTGTGCTTAAATGCACTAAAGCATAAGCTTTGTTATATATTGTTTGTTGGGGAGGTGGTCATGGGAAGGGCAAGGCATGATGAAGGCATTCCTGTCATCTGGAAGTTATAGTCTGGGAGTCTTACACTCTTGTTCATTGGAGAGTACCCATGAAGCCTGTATTTGTTATATCAGTGAAGCTGTGCAGCTGCAGCCTGTATCAAATCAGTGCTATTGCAAACTCACATTTTATCCTTCTTACATAATACAGGCAATTCTGGAGCTTATAACATGTGCCTCATTGAATTGGTTAGATCTAGTCTGCCTGGTCAAACTTGGAAATACTAGGGAGTAGCAGGGAGGACTGGATTCATCTTGGTTTTTAATCTGTCCTAACTGTCTCATGGTGAGGATGCTGATGATGTTGTGGGAAGTGAATGACAGCTCAGGTGGAGATGTTTCAGGTGTATTGACTATGAATGTTCTTTCAGGCCTGCAAGCTGTTGGCAGATGATTACGAACAAGTGCGAAGTGCTGCAGTTCAGCTGATTTGGGTCCTCAGTCAACTTTACCCTGAAAGGTACGTCCTGCATGCACTGTACTTAAAGTTCTGGCCAAGTAATCATCCTAATCCTGACAGTTTCGTGCTGGTAGGTCTGAGGAGGAGCTGTTAGGAAACTGGTGTGTACAAATGGCTGATGCCTGATGAGAATGCACCGATGCCGTGAAGTTTTGGTTCCTGGTATTTGTTGCACGTTCATAGGAATTCAGCATAGTTGTTTCTTATTGATGCCATCCAGTATGGAATACAATCAACAAACTGCTTTCTCTGTGTCAGCATCGTCCCGATTCCTTCTTCTAATGAAGAAATCCGCTTGGTTGATGATGCCTTTGGAAAAATTTGCCATATGGTTAGTGATGGTTCCTGGGTTGTAAGAGTACAAGCTGCGAAGTTATTGGTAAGTTGCATTCTTTTCTTCTCTAGCAGAGAATAGTTTCTCTTAAGTTACTTGACTTTTCATATGTATTTAGAAAAAAAAGAATGGGAGGATGTTTAAAACTGTATAGGTAAATTTCTTCCAAAATTCTGAGGTGAAAGAAATGAGGGAGATTAAGAAAACCCAATAGTTTTTCAGCTCAACTGTGCAGTGATTCTTTCCGTGAGAGTAGATGGTTGAGCATTAAAGAAAAAAACAAATTCTTGTCATAATTCCCTGCCCCTACTTCTCTACCACAGCACATGTGAACCAACTGAACTCAAGAAAAGCCATATTAACCTTATTGGGAAAATAAGATGTTCTGACTCTTTTAAATTCGCTGTTTTAGACTCTGACGTACAATAGTGTCAAGCATTGCATAAAGCTGTTACAAGGAGTGGATAAGATTGGATGCCATGCTGGGATAAGTCAGGAAATTATATGGTGCAGTTTAGAATAATCCTGTTTCTTCCTTTTGATGTGTGTTTTTCTTTAGGGTTCTATGCAACAAGTTAGCTCCCATTTCTTGGAGCAGACCCTTGACAAGAAGCTCATGTCAGATCTGAGGGTATGTAAATGTTTGGATTTGTTTTTCTGTGTGTAGGTACTAAAGTCACACAAGGGGTCTGTTAATATTGGGTATGCTTGTTCACCTGTCCTTGTCTGAGGGTTGCTGGGAGTCAATTGATGGTGACAGGTTTTGTTTTAGATTAAAGTCAATGAAGCAATTGCTAGTTTTAGATTTCTTTAACCAAGCATGTAAGAAACAGCTCTAGGCTATTCATGTTTTGCAGCAGCTGAGAGGTTTGTTGTGTTCTGATCGTATTTTGGCTAAAAGGTTTGCTTATTGTGTATGGAAAGATTGCATCCTAGTTCTAGGAGCAAGCTCTTGGAAACATCCTGCAAGATCTGATCAAAAAAGTCAACATTTCAAGAAACATGAGTAGCTAAAGGCTACTCAGCCCCGTGAGCAAAATTTTTCAGTAACATTCCTTCCTTAAGCAACATGCTCAATGTTATATTAATTTTTTCTGTCTACAAATGAACGGTGAAAGCTTCTGTTTTTTGTGTGCTGCTTTGTAAAGGCTGTTAAAGAAAGTGCTGCACAGCTTTATTGGGAGTGTGTGGGGAAAGGAGGCAGAGTAGCAATCACACTGTATGAATATCCCGTTTTACACATTGCTGAATCCTGGATAGTCTTGATAGCATTAAAGTATTTAATTGCAGTTTAACAAGTTGAACTACAAAGTGATAGCATTTTTGCAGATCATTTATTGGCTTCTTAACTAGATGGGCTTTTGTTCTGACCCAATTTGGCTGTTTTTACAATGGATGTCTAAGAATATGTTACTTAAAATGTATTTGTTATTATCCTTTCCCTACATCAAAAATACAAAGAGTTACTGGCAGTTAGAAATAGCCATAGAAGAGTAGATACTGTTTGCTTTTCTTAGCACTTGCATGTGTGTCAATGTCTAAGCCTCCAGCTACATCTATTTTCAGATCCAGTTTAATATTTTGTTCAATCATCTTTTGAAGTTTACATGGTTGTAACTGAAATGCTTGTTTGGACAGAGGAAGCGCACCGCACATGAGCGAGCCAAAGAGCTCTACAGCTCTGGGGAGTTTTCAAGTGGCAGAAAGTGGGGAGATGATGCTCCCAAAGAGGAGATCGATACTGGTGCTGTGAACTTGATTGAATCAGGAGCTTGTGGGGCTTTTGTTCATGGCCTGGAAGATGAGATGTACGGTAAGTGTTAACTTGCCATGGCATTAGCTGCAGGGGGGGAGATGTGTGTTGTCTAGTAAGCATTATTGTGATTTCTGATACAGCAGTTGTTTCAAAGGTACTGTAGTGTTGCGCAGAATTTTGGATAGAAATGTTGAGTAGCCAAAAGCAAATAGCTTCCTATAAATGGTAAAGTTTTAGTAACATACAGAGTAATAAATGGTTTGCTTCTGGTCTGCAGACACTCACTGGGATTATTTTTTGTTGTTGTTGACTTAAATTTAACAGTTCTATGTGGCCAGAAATTGGCGGTTGCTGTTTGAAATTGGTGTTTTGTCAGCAGGAAGGAAATTCATAGAATCATTTAGGTTGGAAGATACCTCTAAGACCATCCAGTCCAAATGTTAACCCAACACTACCAAGTCCACTACTAA
>WAAE01025717.1:0-40986 GCA_013400495.1 Nicator chloris
TGAGGCTTTAGTTTGTGATAATTAAAAAAGGCCAGTTTATCTGGCCTCCCAAATAAACTGCTCTTCTAAATACATTTTAAAAAATTCTTTCCTGTGATCACAATTTTTGTCTCTAATAACTTGAAAAAAGGGAAAAAACTTTGGTTCAGTTCACTAATCAGCATGCAAGTGTTAGTGGTGTAAACATTACCAGGACAAAAATGGTAATATAATTTCTTTCAGCAGCAGCACAAGTTTAAGCTGCAATAAAGAGAATTTAGGCCTAATGGGATGTAAGAACAGTACTCCAAAGGAGTCTCCAGGGAGCAGAAACAGAAATCTGAGCTTCTGAACCTTCCCCATATCCTCCATTTTTGCACTGGCACTTCTGCTCAGATTACTAAGATGTGCCACATCTGTTTGACTACATTTTTAACTAATCAGTGCAGATAGAACCTGGAGGTGTATTAATGTTTTCACAGAAAAGCCTGTGACAACTACCTACTTACCAATTACTTCTGTAGCCAACAAGCAACTCTAAAAAAATTTACAAATTAAATAAATACTTCTAATATTTAATAGGTACAGTAGTGACAATCTAATTATAGGTTAATTATTAAATAAAGTACTAAAGAACAGTGTCTCAGATTTGGTAAACTTCCTTATGAGCTACAATAAAAAAGACATGAAGGTAATGAAAAGGACAACTGCACAAAGTATTCCAAGTAAATGCTAGAAGAAACATTTTTAGCAATTTTGCTACTTGACACAGAACTCCTGAAGGGACCTCAAGAGGTGAGCTGTGCCATGCTTGTGCTTCATAGCAGGATGAAACAAACTGTCAAATCTGAGCAAAGCTCAGCTAACCTGTTCCTAAAGGTCTTCAAGCACCTTTTCCATGAGCTGCCCAGACAACCTCTCCAGAACTTCCCTAGCTTTACCTTTAGAAACTTGCCCTTTATTCCTCATCTGAACCTTTCTTGCTCAATTTTAGGCCCATTGCTTTGTGTCCCATCTACTGGAAAGAAATAATACAGTTTACTACATCAGCTTTTTACTGCCTTCCTAGACAGAGGAAAATTGTTACTATGCCTCTCTACCCTTTTTCATTTTGCAGAAAGATTGGGCATTGTTCACAGTCTGAATACCTTCTGTTTCCTACATGTCTTAACAACCTTCTCGCTTTTCTTTGCACAGCTTCCATTTTATTCATACAAGTGGGGTGCCAAAACTGGATGAAGTACTGCAACGGAGTTTACAGAAGACTCAGAAAAAGGGGTACTTCAGACTGTGAGTCTTTTTTCATGCTTCACGACCCCACGATAATGACTACTCATTATCATCTTCTGATTCACTATCATTGCAGATCCTTCCCTGAAAAAATTAGTTTATAGTAACTTTTCCTTCTTTATTTGCACAGTTGATATTTCTACTTATACAATGGCATTTACACATCCTTTGTATTTCATCCTATACGTAGGTCATTTCTCTAATTGTGCAAAGTTATTTTAATTGACTTTCCTGCTTTTTTGCATTCCATTCCTACCAGCTCCACAGCATATTTATTCAATTTTCAGAACACACAATAGGTCTGCTGTCTTCATTGATCATTAGAGTAGTATAACAAACATTGCATGGAACAGAATCCTCACTCACTAGATATTCGGTCACTACTTCCTTTAACTGACAAATCTTTAGTGGTTTCTGAGTATAGTTACCTAATTAGCTCTACAAGTCTCTTACATTAATTTAATCCAGTCAAATTTCCACTAGTTTACTTACAGACCTGTCACATAAGAGTATCTAAAGTAGTACTGTACTACTACAAGCAGTATCTACCAACTGCCTTTCCCATGTCCATAGGGGACTGATGACTATTTTAAACAAATAAATTAGGGCTTAGCATACCTTTTCCTTAACAAATACTTACTTACTACTCCTTATCTTTGTTACCTTTCAAATACTTACAGTATATTATTTGTTCCAAAATTGACTCCCAAGATTTAAGCTGCACACCAATTACTTTAATTCCTCTTTTAATTCCTCCACTTGCCCTTTCCTGTAATTAGTAGCTCAATTCCCTTAAGTTCTCAAGTATGATTGCCAGTGGTTCCAAAAATCTATTTTAATGAGTTCCTGAAGTTTCACAGAAAAAAAGTTCATTATATCCAGTAAACTGAAGAAAACGCTTGTGAAAACACTCTGCTCTCTCCTCATGTGAGGTTGAGTTGTGTGCAGCTTACTTCTAACAATGAGAGACACTGGGCACCTGTTGACAGTTTATCTTTTTAGTGACAGCTAATATCAAGGGAAAGGACATTTAATTCTTGGACTTCCTGGTATTAAACAGCAACAGCGCTGCTTCTCAGCAGAGAGTCTGATCACTAGTGTCTTTGCCTTCCACTCTTAAATATTTAAGACAGGTTTCTTGTCAACTGGCATTCCACATTAGCAGCACCACACACAAGTTATATTCTATTCTATATTCTTTGAAGCTTCCTTTTTCTGCTTTATTTGCATTCAATGAAAATATTACAGTATCGATCACTTCACTCCTTTAGGCTGTCCTTCCTGACATTTAAATGCTTTGGGTTTGTACTCTGATTATTAGTACTAACTGCCCACAGGGAACTTAAATATGTATGAAGAACTAGACTTGTGTTATTGCTGTACTGAGTTCTCACAACACTGACATGGTGTTGCTGTCAATCTTCATTAAGACACACCATTGAAGACCTCATTGGTAGCTCCATAAATCTTACCCTGTTATCAGCGTAATTGAAAGATATCTTACCAGCCATGACAGATTCCACCAAATTGTACAGGGAAAAAACAAACAGGGACACTACACAGATGATGCAATCCACTTACTCCTACCACTCACAGGCTAAACTACGAAGTTTCATGAAACAAGTTCTGTATTATTTGCTGTAACAATTTTTCTGAAGCGCTACAATTACGGTGCAGACAACAGTCTGAAATACATGAGAGAACAAAACCACTTTTTTGCTTTAACAATGAATCTTGAAATTTTACTTTTTAGTAACACATGCAGGAAGCTACTTTACTGGTTAGCTATGTAAAAACAAAGAAACATGTGATTACCAGAACTTCCTTTCTGCATGTCTGGCACATCCTTGCTCATTAAATCTTCCTGAAGCTGTCGTCTTACATTTCTGTTCCCAGCACCTTCCACCTCATGAAAAGAGTCCTTTCTTGTCCTGCCATGCCCAGGAATCCAGGCAGCAGAACGGTACTCTCTCCAGGTGTCAGAAGTACCATGGTGGTCATCAGATACCCACTTTCTCACTTGGTCTCTTTGGATATCTTTTAACTTTGACCCTTGACTGTAAGTTGTTTTTTTAAGTGAATTTGGGCTACTCAAAACACTTCGTGGCCCTCGCCTGGGACTGCTTCCATAACGACCTGGAGTTCCCTTTTTCTTTTGCAGGCTGGTATCTATTTTATTGCTATAGCCACTTCCACATTCATCCATGACTTGGTAGTCTTTCTGTAAGGGACTTTCTTTTAATTCTTCTTGATGCAAAATTTCCTGTTCCTTATTTTGTTTGGCAAAGCAAGGTTTTGCAGCATCTCCCATGGTTATTGCTGTTCAATTTAGTGGTTCCCACCTAGAAATCAGAAAGTTAAAAGCTGTATTTTAAAATCAATCAAGGAATGAACACTGGGTACGGAATTTGCTGTGGAAATTCCAAAAATCAAAGCCCTGACTTGAACCAAGGCAAGAAAAGGCAGTCCAAAACTCAGCTAAGTCTCTTTTCTTAGTATGTCCTGTGGGTAGTTCACAAAATGCACAGACAGCCTATGGCTTTCCCAGGCACTAAGGTCTAGATGTCATTAGGACAGATAGAAAATTTTAAGAGTCTGCATCAGTCTCAGCTCAGTACAGGAAAGTTCTTGAAAGAATGGTTGAAGGAGGCAAAAACGAGGATGGCCACAAGGCCATTCTACATATCAGAATATTCCTCTTTGCCCACAGTAGACACGTTCACTTTGTTACGAATGAAATTCATGATCATCAGAGGACACAGAGATGCAGAAGCTAAGTCACAACCTAGCTGTCAGGAAAGTATGATATAATGACTTAGAAAAAATGTGCACTCTGCAGCTTTTAGTCAGACCACCAGTGTGAAGTCTCACATTAGTCAGTACCAAGTACTCCTATTTCACATTATTTTAGCATTGTCTAAAACATCTGGACCACCAAATTGTTTGTATACCCACCACCCTTTCCTTAGTTGCCTCCAGATTCTTATTGCAAAATGCTACCACAGAGCTCTAACTCCAATTCTGCCAATAAGCCATGTGGATTGTGAAAGGGGAATTACAGGAAGAGACTGTGTAAAACATGTTAAGTGGCAGTGGTTTCATCAACACTGAATATTTTATGATTTAAATACAGACACATACAACCAAACAAAAAAGATTTTCTCTTTCCATATATGTGTGGGTGCCTAAGGATGCAGATAAAGCTGTAAAGAGATGTAAAGAGCATTTTCAAGCACCTAAACATCACAAAATGCCCTTCTGTTGCCATTAATATGGGAGTAGAGTACTTGATTTTTAATTTTTTTTCTTTTTTCTTTAAAGTTCTGCAGGCCACAAAGGCACTCTTAAGCAACTCAGTGTCTCCATTTTAAAGGCCTGAGGCTTTTAGTGTTTATGCCCCCCTTAAGATAGTTTTTTTGGTCCCACACAAGCAACAAAACAAACAGGATTCCTGTCCTAAAGACCAGAATTCTTACCCAGTTATGTACATCTCTGGAAATGCAGCTGCTCCAGCTAAGAGCAGAAAGAAAAGTTTCAAAAGCAGAAAGTGCACTTGCTTCCTATTTTAGGCAAGAAACGCTGTCAAACCCGAATTTCAGAGTGACCTAAACCCAGCCTGTTTTCGAGTTATCCCAAGAAGCAACGCCCACATGGTGCGGCCAGGCTGCATGACGACAGCTCCCTGCACTAGAAGGAAGCAGAAAAGTCAAAGTTTATATTCGCCTCCGGCTCCTAACCACGACTGGAGGTGTGAGCCTGGCGTGGGCAGGGGGCTGCCCTGGGGGTCAGCGGCGTTGCAGATGGGCAGGACACGGTTGCCTGTGGGGCCAGCCAGCATCGGGCATCGCCGGCCAACTTGCCAGCGCGACCCAGGCGCAGGTGTTGCGATACCGGCGCAGGAAACACACTGCGTGGGCCAGAGCTCCCTTGCCCGCAAGCCGCAGCTGCCGGCTCGCTCCCCCTCGTCTTCCCATAGGCTAACGAAGGGCCTCAGCCCCCTCCTGTCGACCCCCGACCCCAGTGGAGGGACTGTGGCGCAGCGTAACCCAAACCTGCCGCCTCAGCCGGATACAGCCGGCGAGCACAGGGGCGCGGCAGGGCCAGGCAGGGAGGGAGCGGGAGATGTAGGGAGGCGGAGAGGGAGGCCGAGGGACGGGCGAGGGCAATAGGACGCCGGTGGACACCGCCTGCCGCCGGGAAAGGCCTCGCCCTGCCGCCGGCCGCCGAGAGAAGGGCACTCACCGCCCGCTACCGCCGGCCCGCCCGCCGCCCAGGGCTCGCCATTGTGGCGCGACGGAAGCGGCGCTCGTCCCTCGGCGCGCCCGATCCGCGCGAGTCTTCCGGCAGCGCGGGCCCGCCCCTCGCGCCCGGCGGGGCGGGGCGGGACAGGCCGGAGGCGGAGGTGGGGCCGGGGACGGGGACGCTCGGGCTCGGAGTGCGTTCGGGGAGCATACCTGGGCGAACACCGGTGTGTCCAGTATAGCGTGGTGCTAAGTGTTGCGTCCGGTCTTTGCTTAAACTGCCTGTCATGATGACTCCACCACCTCCCTGGGCAGGCCATTGCGACGTCTAATCACCTTTCCTGTGAAGAAACTACCCCTGGTGTAGAACACGAGGCTCCCTTACCGCAGCTTGAGGCTCTGCCCTCTTGTCTTGTCACTTGATGCCTGTGAAAAGAGGCCGACCCGCACCTGGCTGCACCGTCCTTTCAGGCAGTTGTAGAAAACAAAAATGGTCTCCACCGAGCCTGCTCCAGGCTAAACAGCCGCAGCTCCCTCAGCCGCTCCTCACAGGACTTGTGCTCCAGACCTTTGCCCAGCTCCATTGCCCTTCTCTGGACGTGCTGCAGCACCTCAATGCCCTTCCAGTGAGGAGCCCAAATATGAACACAAGATTTGAGAGGTGGCCTTACTACTGTTCAGTACAGGGGAAAAATCACTGCCGTGGTCCTGCTGGCCACACTATTGCTGATACAGGCCAGGATGCCTTTGGCCTTCCTGATCATTAAAGAGGTGAATCATATACATTGCAGTCATCTCCCAGAAAATAAGAACCTAATTTACTGGCCTGTTGAGAAAGGTCTCTTTCTGCCATACTTTTGCATTCATATTTATGGAAAAGAGGGACTCTTAATAAACATTATGAGATGGTCCACATGAGAATTCACCTTCCCATTCCAGTTCACATTTCCTGAGCAAAATGTGTACAAGTATAAAGGTTTTGAAGATAGGTACATAGGAGAGACTTCCCAGAATAATTCATGGTACCTTTCCAAGTCAGGAACTTATAGCCTAGTGCTTCGCATTAACAGTTGGAAGATACTTTTTGACTTCCCCTCTATTACGCTTTCCTGACAAGATCCTTTCTGGAAAGGGCTTGGCATGGGAGGATAGCATATCTTACCAAACCGATTGCTGTAAGCAGGTGTGGTGGGGGTACCAAACATGAAAATGTTTCTGAACCCTGTCTTGCCTCCTGCTTCCATAAAACTGTTGAGTGGCTGCAGGCTCAGCATGTTTCATGTCATATTGACTGTGGTGGGTCAAACAATCTTTGGTCTCATGAAAGCTTCTCACTAGTGCAGCCATGCAAGACTGCCTGAAGTTTCTGTCATTTTTATGAAGCTAAAATTCCTATGATTTGTATAAAAGTCAGTCATTCATGGTTAAAGACAGTGGATCTGGCCATTTACACCCAAAAAGGACTTGGCCAACTGTGGTGTCCTTTGCCAACTTGTGCATCTCCAGACTACTTGCTGGTAGGATAGTATAAGGAGCAGAAAAGGCCTTGATGCTAAGTGGTACTCAACAGTAGCTAAAAGATCTCGGCATTACCAAAACTTCCAGCTTACATCCAAAAGATTGTCCCCATACCAGCTATCATGCAGAAACCTAGCTCTACCCCAGCCCAAACTAGAACATTCTCCACCAATTATTCCATATCATTTATTGTAATGAATGGACTCAGATGTGTTTCCGGGCCGGGGGTGTGCAGGGCCCAGTGCCTGGTGCGCGCTGCTCCCTGACCGACTCCCGCGGTGCCTGCGCCCTGTGGCCCTGGCGAGGCAGGTGGCGGGCATGTGGTCCGGTGGCCGCACGGGGGTCTGCGGTCCGGCCCCGGACCCTGCCCCGCGTTTTGCCCACGGAGCCGAGCCCGGTGTTGCTACCAGAGGTGCTGGCCACTGGCCCCGGCTTTCCCCCTGGGGCTGCTCTTGGCCGGGGCTGCGGGCGCGGGGGCTGGGGCGCGTGGGGCCCCTGGGGCCCGGACTGCGCCGGCCGGTGCTGCGGCCCAGACCCGTGCGTGCGGCTGGCGCTGTGGAGCCGCCAGTGCAGTGCCGCGGCCCCCCTGCTGCCCCCGACACCAGGGCCGGCTGTGTCCGTTCCCACCGGCGCGGCCCAGCATGACGGATGGGGACCACAGTGGACGGCGCGCCCCCAGTGCGGGCACTGAGTGAGCAGATTCCATACCAAAGCAGTGTTGACCGGCGTGACTTCAGCGGGATGGACGGCGGATGTGTCGAGCAACCCCTCCCCCTTCCTCGTCTCTGTGCAGCTGGGTGGGCGAAGCTGCCCCGGGGGAAGACANCCCAGTGCCTGGTGCGCGCTGCTCCCTGACCGACTCCCGCGGTGCCTGCGCCCTGTGGCCCTGGCGAGGCAGGTGGCGGGCATGTGGTCCGGTGGCCGCACGGGGGTCTGCGGTCCGGCCCCGGACCCTGCCCCGCGTTTTGCCCACGGAGCCGAGCCCGGTGTTGCTACCAGAGGTGCTGGCCACTGGCCCCGGCTTTCCCCCTGGGGCTGCTCTTGGCCGGGGCTGCGGGCGCGGGGGCTGGGGCGCGTGGGGCCCCTGGGGCCCGGACTGCGCCGGCCGGTGCTGCGGCCCAGACCCGTGCGTGCGGCTGGCGCTGTGGAGCCGCCAGTGCAGTGCCGCGGCCCCCCTGCTGCCCCCGACACCAGGGCCGGCTGTGTCCGTTCCCACCGGCGCGGCCCAGCATGACGGATGGGGACCACAGTGGACGGCGCGCCCCCAGTGCGGGCACTGAGTGAGCAGATTCCATACCAAAGCAGTGTTGACCGGCGTGACTTCAGCGGGATGGACGGCGGATGTGTCGAGCAACCCCTCCCCCTTCCTCGTCTCTGTGCAGCTGGGTGGGCGAAGCTGCCCCGGGGGAAGACAATGCATAGAAACATGCCTGGGCAAGCCGAAGGAGTTGATCCACCCCTCATGTAAATGAAAAGACCCGATGCATAATGGGGCAGTTTTTAGAAGGGAAGGACGGTGTTTTAACATGGATGGAACAATTTAAGTGGCTTAAATTACACATTATAGGCAGGGGGAAAGCAAACTTCATTCACCCCTAGCCCCAGTTTCGATACTCGCCGTGACTGGTGAGACAAGGAGCCGAGCTTGGGCAAAGCCAGAATTACTAGAAAAATAGATGGGGTGGGGGATGCACCTCTGTCTCACTGTAGCACCAGTGGTCAGTGGGAGGTACTGCAGCTCATCCACCAGGCTCGTCAGAACAGGAGAGGCTTCTGCACTGAAACCTCCACCGAGAGATCCATGGACAGCAACCCCGTCTGAGAGACCCCAGCACAGCACACCCTGGATTGTGGACTTCTTTGGCAGCTGATTTTTGAATAAAGAGCTGAATATCTAATAAAGGCTTTAGCCCATAATTTATAGGAAATCAGCTGCGAAGAAGGTCCAGCAGAGCACCCTGCGAGGAGCCAGCACAGCGACCTCTACAGAGCGGTGCCTGCAGAGCGACCTGCGAGGAGCCAGCACAGCGACCCCTGTGGAACAACGACAGCACAACACCCTGCGAGGAAGACTGATACACCAGCATAACGCAGCGCCCCCTGCTGGACATCCTGTACAGCAGATGTCTTTAACAAAGAACTGAATTTTTGGACAACCTTGGTGAGCTTCTCACACTGCTTATTTTTAATAAAGAGCTGAATGTTTAATAAGGACAACGAGCCAGAGTTTATTCATAACATTTATGTCAAGATCCCACCACATCAAATACCTGCTTCCCATTAAAATGTTTGTGAAATGTCCACAATAATTATCCACAAAATTCTCACTGTGTTTATTTGGTGTATGACTGTGCTCCATCTGTTATGGTGGTCACTTACAATGGGAGAAGTAGTGTGTTTAATGGAGTTATCTGGTACCGAAGGCAGCTCTGGTCAGGTCACTGCTGCACTCACAGTGTGTGTGGAAAATCATACTGTGGAAAGCCAGTGTCCACAGAGGAGACAGAGGAGTCCTGCAACTTTCTTTGAATAAAGGGAAAGAGTCCACTGGGGCATACCCCCATCAGATTTCCCTCTGGAGGTTTTGGAGGATGCAGCCTCCTTTTATCCTAAACTCCCAGCCACATGTCCTCTTCCTATCCTGACTGGCTGAGGAATGAGGAAGGTACAGGCTTCCTGAACTGCTTCCTGAACACCTATTCCCCCCCCTTTAACCTGTCACTTTCCTCCAAAAGTCAGAAGTTCGGGCTGTCTGAGTTCTGCAGTACACTTGGTCAGGACCCATTTGTCTATGACCTTATAATTCAAGAGTCAGTCTGTCTGGGTTATGTAACAAACCTGCCGCTTGAGGTTAGTAGACACATTAAGGCCCATTTCAAAGACAGTAACACACATATCCTCAGCCATCAAATTGTTTGTAAAGACATTAACACACATCTTTTCCTGTCTTATGATCTTCATTGATTCAGGTAGTTTCTGCTGTAGGGCTTTCTGTAACACCCGGCTCAAATCACATTTTACAACAATTTAAAAGTACATCCATTACATTCTCCAGCCCTGGTCCCTTTGGACTAGGCTGTAAATTTTAACATGACAAGGAATTCCTACTCTTGTCTCTAGCTTTACTAGCAGCAAGAGGTTTCAGCAGTAATACCTTCACTAGTTGGCAGCCATAGCAGTGGTGATACACAGTGTTGAGTAACACTGCTATCTTATAACTCAAATAGTGAATTATTTTCACTCAGGATTGAATCACCTTGGGGTACACATTGCACTTGCCCATATTTCTGCATTTACCAAGTCCAACCAGGTCCTTAAGCAAAAGCCATCCCATGAATAGTTTACCCTTTCCTGAAGAAGGAATAATTGTTTCTTTTAGTCAGTTTCTGCTATGTACTGTTTGGATCTTTTCTTCCACAGTGCACAGAGACCTTGATTCAGCAGGGCTAGGTCAAGTGGCAGATGCTCTAATGTTAACTAGCCAACTGGCTTCTGCTAAATGTATTTCACAGTGCTTGAACATATGTCCTGGTTACAGGAGAAGAATGCCAGTTCACTGCTATGCAGGTGTTACCAAACTGAGTATTCTACTGCCCTCTGCACCATTTCTGACAACTGTTAATGATGAGTCGTCTGCAGTAGATGCCCAGTGCACACCTGGCACCTCAGGCTACCAGCTGGGTGTTACATGAGGTAAGGGAGAAGAGCCAAACCTTATCAGAAGGGGAGTGTTTCTTTTCTTCACAAATGACTCTGCACTGCTAACTGCTGGAGAAGCATCAGCACAATCCCACCAGTCCTGAGGGGGTCATCTCTGCCAGTGGGCCATGATGGATTCAGTGCCACTAGCAGAATATGACTAGCTGCAATGACTCAAAGTATTACGTCATTCCACTGTGAAACTGCCTGCCCTGTGGAGGTACTGAGCATTCCCACCTGAACCTGACTGGGAATAATCTTGGTGTTTGGGGACTTGGGGCCCCCGCTACCCCTGGATGGATCCAGAGAAGGACCACCACTTAAGACTGCAACCATCTCTTCTACAGAACTGCAATCACCACTTCATAGGACTGCAACCACCACCTTGGCCAACAGGATGCCAGGTTGTAGTCTGACTTTATGGGTCTAAGCCAGTTTTAATGTGTATTCTTGCATTATTGTAATCTTTCTATTAAATTGTAGCTCTGACCTGAAATCTCTCTTAAGGTAATAGGGTGGACTTCATTTCTCCCAGCAGTGTACTTTCAAAACAGCCAAATGTCCCAGCACCTATTACTCTCAGTGTAGTTTTTAACAGCCATTCACCTTTCCTGGAGGCTGATGCATAACAGGGAGTGTGATCACCTAGTTGATGGCGTGCCCCTTGGCCAGGCTACAGGTTTGCTTCAGGAATGAGTCCTTTCAGAGCACCAAACTTGCTCTTTAAGTCGCAAAACAATTACCCAGGCAGTGGCATGGGTCACAGAGTGTGTTTCTAACCATTCAGTAGTCACTTCCATCACTGTAAGCAGATGGTGCTTGCCATGGCAAGTTCATGGTAGTCTGATATAATCAGTTTGCCAGGCTTCCCTGTATTGATATTTCAACAATCATCTTCAATACCAAAAAGGCATTAGCTCTTGGCCTATTTAATTGTGGTGCACTCTTTGCATTCATGGATAACCTGTGCAATGGCATCAGTGATCAAGTCACCATGCCCATTTGTTTGTTTCTTCTCTTTGTACATGTTCTTATATATATCATATCATATCATATCATATCATATCATATCATATCATATCATATCATAATCTGTATGATAGTTCACCTTTATATTCCCTGTCCATATCCATCTGAGTCACTTCCGTTTTAGCAGCCTGGTTCACCTGCTCTTGTTGTTTTGATGTTCTTCAGTGGCTGACTCTTTGCTTATGTGAACACTTATGTGATGTACTTTTATAACCAGGTCCATCACATAAGCAGCAATATCTCACTGCAATTCAATAGCCCAGATAGGTTTACTTCTGATCTTCCACCTGCTCTGCTTTCATTGCTGTAGCCACCCCTGGAGCATTTGCCACAATCCATGAGTAAGTGCAGAGATAAAGTACTGGTCACTTTTCTCTTTCAGCAGTGTCTAAAGCCAACTGGAGTGCTTTCTCTTCTGCAGACTGGCTCAGTTTGCCTTGTCCATCAGCAGTTTCTGCAACTTAGTATATGGCACAGCAAATTTCCACCTTTAGTATTTTCCCATAACATGACATGATGTCTCTGTAAACAAGGCGTATTGGATCATTTCCTGGTAACTTATTATACAGTGGGATCTCTTAAGTATGAGTCACCTCTTCTAGTGACACTCCAAAATTTCGGCCCTCTGTCCACTCCATGATAACTTCCAGGATTCCTGGGTGGTTAACGCTTCCCATGTGAACCCATTGAGTTATCAGTGTGACCCACTTAGTCATGTCACATTAGTTGCATGGTGTGTAGATGGGAGTCTCCTTTTGAACATTCAGAACAGCATGGGCAATCGAAATGATGCCAGAAGGTACTGTGCTTCATTACCAACTGGTGGCTCAAATTGCTTTATAGACTGCTAGTATTTATTTTTGAGCTGGAGTGCAATGGCCTTCAGATCCTCGATATCCCTGACTCCAAAACCCTAGGGATCAACTGTGAGTCTCTCTGAGAACTTTCTGCTAGAGTCTCCATGTAGGGCCATTAGCCATGGCTGAGGTATAAAGCACATTTTTAACATCTTGTCCTCTTCAGACTGGCCCAAGTGCTAATGTATGAACTGTCTCCTACTGGATTTGTTCAAAGGCTTACTGCTGCTCAGGGGCCCTGAGCAAAGTTGTTTTTCTTATGTGTCACATGATAGAGAAGGCTTGTAATCAGACTGTAAACCAGAATATGCATTCTCCAGAAACCCACAACGCTCAAGAGTTTGTGTTTCTTTTTTATTAGTTGGTGAAAACATAGCTGTTATGTTATTGATCACATCCATTGAGACATGATGATGCCTATCTTGCCATTTTATTCCTGCAAACTGGATTTCCTGTGCAAGTACTTTGACCTTACTTTGTTTCATAGCAAAACCTGCTTTCAAGAGAATTAGCATTAATGTTCTCCCCTTCTCATATGTTTCTTTGTCTGTGTTGCCCCACACAATGATGTCATTACTGCAAGTCTTCAGGAGCCTCACTTTCTTTGAGTCCAGTCTGGATCTATCTGTAACAACTGGTAGGCCTATGTTTCTACCCTTGGAGCAGTAGATTCCAGATGTGCTGGATACCCCTCCTTGTGAAAACAAACTGTGGCCTGCACTCTGCTGTCAAAGGGATCAAGAAAAATGGATTAGTGATGTTGGTGGTTGTATACCACTTGGCTGCCTTTGATCCCAGTTCCTAGTGGAGTTCTAATATGTCTGATAGGGCACCACACAGTGGCAGTGTGGCATCATTCAAGACATAGCAGTCCACTATTAGCCTCCACTTTCTGTTACATCTTTACTCCGACCTGGAGGGACTTATTAAAAGGTGAATGAGTCTTACTGATGACTCCTTGACTCTCCAGTCACTAGATCAGGTTATGTATGGGAACCATAGAATCTCTATCGGTTCCGTACTGTAGCTGATGCATTGTCTTAACACCTGCTGTTCCCTAACCTGCAGCAAACCCACAATGAAAAGATCCTCTAAATGACCAGGCAAGCTAGACAGCTGTTTAATCTTCTCTATACTCAAGGCAGCTATACCAAAAACTCACCAGTACCCTTTTGGGTCCTTGAAATACTCTCTCCTGAGGTGTTCTATGTCAAGGACACATGGATCTCTGGGCTGGTCACAATTGCTGCTTGTAAAATAGGCTTACCTCAGCCTCCAACATGGACAGTTCTCAGGATCCTTGCATCACTCCAGAAGGAGAGAGGGGTTCTGCCAGTTTGTAATCTGGTGGTTTTGGTATACTAGTGCACTAGTGTCCAGTAGAGCTTTAGACTCCTGTGGGGCTAATGTTACAGGCCATCAAATGCATACAGTCCAGTAAAGCCAGTTGTCCTCTGCCTGGCTGAAGGCAAGGTCCCTCTATTCCTTTTGTAACTGCAGAACAAAAGTCCCTTAATCAGGGTCAAAAGAACAATCAACCCTTCTACTTGGCTCAACAGACACAGAGACAGTAATTGTCCTGGGTGAATGCCTGGCTGTTTCTTTTCCTTCCAGGACCCCTAATCTCCAAGTGGGTTTAGTGTCCCACTTACACATATCCTTCCTCTTATCATGCAGGAAGAACTACATGTGGCGTGCTTTGTGTGACAGTGTGCGTTTACTGGTACCCTCTCCCTTGAACAATAAAGGAATCTCAGAGTCCATAGGATCCTTGTACTTGAAAAAGACCTTTCAGATCATCAAGTCTAATTGTTAACCCAATACCACTGTGTTCACCACTAAATCATGTCACTTCTATGTGTATTTTAGATACTTGTAGGGATGGCGACCCCACCAGTTCCCTGGGCAGCCCATTCCAATGCTTGACCACCCTTTCAGTGAAGCAATTTTTCCTGCTATCCAATCTAAACCTCTGCTGGTGCAGCTTGAGGCCATTTCCTCTTGTCCTATCCCGTTGTTACCTGGGAAAAGAGACCAACCTTCATCTGGCTACACTGTCCTTTCAGGCAGTCGTAGAAGAGTTATAAGGTCCTGATCCTCCTTTTCTCCAGGCTAAAGACCCTGAGGTCCCTCAGCTGCTCCTCAGAGGACTTGTGCTCTGGACCCTTCACCAGCTCCTTTGCCCTTCTCTGGACAAGCTCCAGTACCTCAGTGTCTTTCTTGCAGTGAGGGGCCCAAAACTGTTCACAGTCATCTAGCTGCAGCATCACCAGTGTAAGTACAGAGGGACAATAACTGCCTTGGTCTTGCTGGTCACACCATTTCTGGTAAAAGCCATGATGCCATTGGCCTTCTTGGCCACCTGGGCATGGGCTGGCACATTTAGCCAGCTGTTGACCAGGAGCTTCAGATTCTTTTCCACCAGGCAGCTTTCCAGCCTTTCTGCCCCAAGCCTGTAGCAGTGAATATGGTTGTTGTGACTCAAGGGCAGGACCCGACACTTCATGTTATTGAACCTCATAGACAGTTGACCTCAGCCCATGATTCAGCCTGTACAGATTCTTCTCTAGAGCCTTCCAGCCCTTCACCAGATCAAATGTCCCACCCAACTTGGTGTCATCTGGGAACTGACTGAGGATGCACTTAATCTCCTCATCCAAATCATTGTTGAAGACATTAAATAGGACTGGCCCTGACACTGAGCCTTAGGGAGCCCAATAATAACTGAGTGCCAGCTGGATGTGACTCTACTTTGTGGGCCCAGCCAGTTTTTAATGCAGTCAACAGTGCACCTATCTAAGACATCAGCCAGAATGCTTTGGGAAATGGTGTTAAAGTCTTTGTAAAGTCCATAGACAGCCACAGTTCTTTGCTCATCCTAAGTGCATCACCTCTTCATAGAAGGAGATCAGGTTGGTCAAGCTACACCTTATTATGGAGGGAAAGCAGAACAAAATTCTGCATGTCTTAGAAGTTAAAACCACTCCTGTCTGCAAAACTCACACCTTTCAAATTGATATCTGCTCACTAGATGGCAGCAGATTCAAAAACATTGCTGAAAAATTACAGCTCAAACCGCCCATGAATACATAATGTAAAGACATGTTTTTGCAGTGAAATAAAAGTGCAATAATAAAACATGATTAAAACCTTTGCTAGTCTGGATAAGGACAATGCATAGCTGGGGGGAGATGAGAGCACAGACTTCCAACTGGTCCAGTAGGTATAGTATTTTGCCACAATTCTGTACAATCTCTGCTTTGCCTGCCCTCCTAGGCTGAGATTTCTGCCATTCTTCTGGATCACTAGATTATAGATAGCATGTCTGTGCTTTCCTGTGCTACATCCAAGAGCTCTGTGTCAGTAGAATCTGAGAGAATATATTAGAATAGTTCCCAAGTCTGTGAGAGAGTTTCTTATTCTAATGGTGTTTCACGTGAATAATTTCTTTACCCTGAAGTACAGAGACTGTATAAAGCAGGCAGGTGAAACATATTTAGCTAACTATCATGATCTTAAAAAGCTCTAGTAGACCTCTATATCTGATCTTATCCTCAGAACTGAGTCAGTTTCCTCAGACAGAAAACATGCCTATATCTGTTATAAAATTAAGAATTTGAGAAATAAAAGTCCTGATGAAAAATCTCATAAATTGAAAGGGTAACACCTTCTGTTGGTGTAGAAGATGTGTCTGTCCAGGGGCATGGATCTGTAAACTTCAGTGTAGTTCCAAAGGTTGGTCAATACTACTGTCACAGAATTGCAGAAGGGCTGATTTTGGAGGCGATGTCTTGAGATTCCCTAGTCTATAAATCTCTGTCAAGCAGAGTAACCTAGAGCAAGTTAAATAGGAACACATCCAGTTGGATTTTGAGTATTTCAAAGGATTGAGATGCTGTGGCCTCTCTGGACAAGCTGTGTCAGACTTCAACAGCCTTCACAGTAAAAAATCTTTTCAGATGGAATTTAGTATTTTAATTTGTGCTAATGATCACTTATTCTGTTGATGGGCATCACTGAGTAGAGCCTGGCTCTGTCATCTCTACACTCTCACATTGTGTGCCTCTGTACACTGATGAGATACCTCTGAGTCTTCCACAGATGAAGAGGCCAGCATTCTCATCCTCTTCTTGTATGAAAAACGCTGCAGTCCCTTAATCCCCTTTGTGTCCCTCTGTAGGACTGGCTTCAGTCTGCTCCTGCTTTTTTTTTTTTGTGTTGAGAAGCCCAGAACTGGGCTGAGCCTCAATATATCTCACCAAGGCTGAGTAGAGGGAAAGGATCATGTCCCTCAACCTTCATGCAATGCTCTTCCCAGAAGCTGCTGACATTTTTTGCTTCAAATTGTTGGTTCACAGTCAATTTGGTGAGCATAAGACCACCAATCCCTTCTCTACAGAGCTGATTTTCAGCCAGTTCAGAACCCAGTGTGTACCTGCACCTGATGTTGTTTCTCCCCAGGGTTAAAACCTTGCACTTTGTTTGTTGAACTTCATGAGGGTCCTGTGACCCAATTTCTCCAGGCTGTCTAGGACCTTCTGGCATATCAGCCTCTCCTCATGGTTTTGTACTGTCTGCAGACTTGGTGAGGGCACTCTGTGTACCAGTGTCCCAGTCATTCGTGACAATATCAAACAGTAGTGGCTCCAGTATGAACCCATAGAGCCCACCGCTAGGAAATTACCTCCAACAGGACTACACCACTAATCACAACCCTCAAGCTAGAATGGGAGAGACAGCTACACAGGCAAATCCTCCAGATGCAAGTTACATGTCAAACCTGTAGTGCAGTGGAAAAGGCAAAATAGTTCATGTGCTGGTACAGCCTGCAATTTTTCACTATATGAGTTAAAGGATGCTGGCAAGGAAACACTGTGACACTGTAACACTGTTTCTACAACAAAGCTTCTGCTGGCATAAGCAGACTCTATGATTTTTCCATGCCTCTGTGAAGTGTAAACCAGGCTCAACATGTGAAGGGGTAATGAAGCCTGTTTGTGACGCTGTCTGATGGCAGACGTTCCAGGATATGTGCTCACCCCATAAAACAGATGTCTCCTACTCTCAGAGCAACCAGGGGATTTTGACGAGATTGCTGGCATTACGGAAAATATTAAGCAATAATCCTTTCCATCAACCTAAATTCCAGTTCCTCAGTTAGCTAAAAACATTGTAAGTCTTCTATTAAGTGGATAGTTTTACAACCCTCACATGTTTTTTAGTTCTCAGGTTAATGGATTTTTTGAATATTATAATAAATTAGAGGTACAGAACATGACAAGTTACTCATTGTGTGAATTTCTTGTTGTAAAAAAGAATATAGTATTGACTTCTCTAATTTCATGTTTATAAGAAGTATTAACTTTGTAAAAAGAATTAAACGCTTTCAGTTAATACAGCCTACATATGTGTACTTAGAAATATGTATATATATATATATGAATATGTAAACATGAGGAGTCAGGTACTCATGTTTTAAATGGATGTGTTTCTGTTGACTTTAAAAATAGAAAACAACCATAATTCAGTAAATGGCATGGGCCAAAGTCCCTTTTACACCAAGATTTTCTCAAGTTGCTTGCCTGTAATAACTGGCAATGTAAAACTCAAAGTTATGCACTCTGTGTAGTCAGAAATATTGATCTTCCTGCAATTCAGTACTTCTGGGATTCAGTGATGGTTCTTAGTTTCTCTAAAATCAGGCTGCCTAGGTGTTATCTTTAGACCTATCTGTTATCTTTAGGTATTTAAACTGAAAATGTTTGCTTAAGTTTTAAGGTAAACTTGTTATCATTACGCTTTTGTAATATGAGTTGTTAAAAGTGAAAAGCTACAGGCAGATGAGAGAGAATATGGCTTTGTAATATTGTTGTTTCTGGGGGGAAGTTTCCCTTGTTTTACCTCCAAAAGTGACTTTTGAAACACTGACAATAACAGTTACACAGTACGACAAGACCCAGAAAATTACTCATTTCTGGACAGCATCTTTTGTATCTTGTGTAGCAGCACAGCGCAGGTGTACATGAACAGAGCTGTGTTGGAAGTGGTGCCCGTGGGATCATAGAAGGACCTGTGCTTTGTCCTGTTGCACTCAGCCCCTGTGATGGGACAGCACACTTCCTGTACACCTACAGCTCTAGCTTATGTCTCTGGCCACTCTGGATAAACAGGTAATGGTGGGATTTCTGCTGCAGACATCTTGGAGGCTGGATACCCTCCTTGTGCCAGAGTGGAATGTGAAGATTTTTCAGTAGTTGTCCGGTGTAAATAAGCACTGGTCTCTGCTGAGGCGGTTGGATGCCTGAAAATCTAACGTAAATATCAAAGTCCCCCAACTCTTCCCAGAAAAGATTTCAGATTGGACAAGAGGACATAGCTAAAAAAATCAAAGAAAACTTGTTTTGGAGATCACAAGTCCACAGAATCACAGAATAAGCTGAACTGGAAGGAAGCCACAAGAATCCTCAAGTCTGGCTCCTGGCCCTGCGCAGCACCATCCCCAAGAGTCACACCATGTCCCTGAGAGCATTGTCTGAACGCTTTTTGAATTCTGTCAGGCTTGGTCCTGTGACCGTTTTGTTGGGAAGCTTGTTCCAGTGCCTGAAAACCCTCTGGGTGAAGAACAGTTTTTCTAATATCCAACCTACACCTCCCCAGATACAGTGTTGAGCCTCTCTTGGGTCCTATCACTGGTCGCCACAGAGGAGAGATCAGTGCCTGTCCCTTCTCTGTCCTTCCTGAGGAAGCTGTAACTGCAGTGCAATCTGTACTCAGTCTCCTCTTCTCCAGTCTGAACAGATCAAGTGACCTTGGCTTCCTTTCAAGGTCTTTCACCATATTTGTTGCCCTCCTTTGGACACTCTTTTAATAGTTTCATGTCTTTCTCATATTGTAGCACCCAAAATTGCCCCCAGCACTCGAGGTGAGGCTCCCCCAGCTCAGAGCAGAGCAGCACAATCCCCTCCCCTGCCCAGCTGGTGATGCTGTGCCTGATGCCCCCCAGGACAGGGTTGGCCCTCCTGGCTGCCAGGGCACTGCTGGCTCATGTTCAACTTGCCACTGATCAGGAACCCCAGGTCCCTTTCCATGGCTCTGCTTTCCAGCATCTCAGTCTGTCCATACATCCAGATGCAGAATCCAGCACTTTCCCCTGTTGAAATTCACAGTATTGGTGATTGCCCAGACCCCTGATTTGTCAAGGTCTCTCTGCAGGGCCTCCCTGCCCTCAAGGGAGTCAGCAGCTCCTCCCAGTTTTGTATCCTCTGTGAACTGCTCAGTATTCCCTTCAGTTCTGTGTCCAGGTCAGTTATGAAGATGTTGAAGAGCAGAGGGCTGAGGATGGAGCCCTGTGGAACCCCTCCAGTGACAGAATCCCAGTCTGATGTCACCCCATTCATGTAACCCTTTGTGCCTGACCCTTGAGCCAGTTGCTCCCATCCCATGAGTTCTGCCAGATTGGTCTGTGTCTCACAAACGGGATGGGACTCTGTCTAGTTTGCAGACTTAGGATTTATTATCTGTCTGTATCATATAAGCAATAAGCAAGAGACACAAGAAAACAACAAAATCTATGCAAAGCTAGATCAGAGACGAAACAACAACTGAAGCAGAACATTTTATAGATATTTTCTCAACTAATAGTTTACAAGAAGAACTTTAGAGTCATATTACTTTAGCAAATCAGAGAAAGACCCATGTGGGTTTAATATGAACAAAGAGCTTCTATAAACTTAAGAAACAATACACAATAATTAGTTATTTAAGATTGAAACTTTCTATCTTTGCAAAGCATATATCTAGGACCTTTTACATCTTGAACCAGCAGTCAGTCCTTGTTCTTGTACCTTATGATAGATATAAATGTATTTACTTGTCTCCTAATTTCCTAGCTTCCTATGGTAAAGTTTTGAGATTCCTAGCCTTTTCTCAGCTTTCTCTCTACTTTCTAAGGCCTTTTTGCACCTTCTGGGGTCTTTTGCTTTTTAGATTCCCACACCCATGATGTGTTTATCCAGCTGTGGACTGGACATTAGGTCCAGAAGGATCCTGTGAGCCAATGTCAAAAACTTTACTGGCTGCCCTTGGTCAGCTGGGTGGGTTACCTTGTCATGAAAGGAAACCAGGTTGATAAGTAGGACTTTCTTCTCATGAAGCTGTGCTGGCTGTGACCGATGACTGTGTTGTCTTTCAGGTGTTTTTCATTACCCCCAGAATAAACTTCTCTGTAACTTTACCAGGCACTGGAGTGAGACTGACAGGCCTGTAGTTTCCTGGGTCCTTCTTCTTGTCCTTCTTGAAAATCTGGGCAGTGTTTGCCAGCTTCCTGTCATCTGGGACCTCTCTGGATTCCCAAGACCTCTCAAAAATCATCTAGAAAAGTTTTGCAATTGCATCAGCCAGCTCTTTGAGGACTCTTGGACAAATTTCATCAGGCCCCATAAATTTGTGGGGATCCAACTGGAGCAGGACATCTTGCACAATTTTGGTTAACTGGGAGTTCATAACTCTTGCAGTTATGGTCCTCCACCTCAGGGCACTGAGACCGCCCCCTTGGTCTGTGTCTTGGTTTAAAAGACAGGTGTCTGCCAAGGAAGGCAGGAACCTTCTTGAAATGGAAAGATGATCCCTTCCATCCAAATTATTATTGTAATTTCAAAATTTTGGAGCTTCCAGGCAAAAATATGGGAAAAAGGAATAACGGTTCTTTACTAGAAGATATATGTGTATGTAAGAAGACAAAACAAGCAACAACAACAACAAAGTTATAATAGAAATTCCCGTGCGTGCAGTGCAGGTATCCTGGCAAAGGCAGCCACCAATGTTCCAGTCAGCAGCAGGAAGCTTTTCTCTGGACAGAGAGGAGGTGGGGGCCCAGTCTTCCCCTGAAGCACTGACGCAGATGGTGAGGGTCTCCTGGCAATGGCAGGTACTGGAAAATCCCAGTCAACTGGCAGCTCCTGCAAGCAGCAGGCTCACCGACGGACAGCCAGGAGAATTCCGCAGCAGCACTGAGCCCCTGAGTAGGAGCAGTTGAGCACCTAGAGCCACAACCATCTCCCCTCCAGGCTGGGCAAAGACTGCCTAACCCCAGCAAAGAACGGCCAAACCCTCATTCCCTCCCTCCCCCAGAACCATTTCAGCAGTATGTCAAGATACTTGGCTACTTGTTTTGTCTATTAAACATTGTCCATTCTCCATTTCCCTGACAACAAATGGGAAGAACTTCCCTGAGAAACCTGACCCAGAACAGCCCATCTGTGTTGAAGACTGGAGGCAAAGAATACATTACATACCCCTGCATTGTCCATGTCCCTGTTTGTGAGGTGACCATACTCACCCTGTAACGGGCTGATGTTATTTTACACTGCCTATTTCCACTAATATATTTGAAAAAACTCATTTTACTGTTCCCCACAGTTCTGGCAGCATCAACTCCAGCTGATTTTTGACCACATGAATTTTGTCTCTGCAGTGGCAAGCAGCATCTCTCTGTTCTTCCTATGTCACTTGACCTTGCTTCCACTGGGCATACACCTTCCTTTTTTGCCTTATTTCCAAGAGAACATTCTTGCTCAGTCAAGCTGGTTTTCTGCCTCTCCAGCTTGACCGGTGACCGTTGGGAATGGCTTTTAAGAGAGGTGATGTTTAAGTGACCAGCATAGATGGATGCCAACACTTGCAAAAACATTTTTCCCCGGAACCTGATTACTAATTGTCTGAGCAGCCCAGTCTGCTCTCCTCATGTCCAGAGTTGAGGGTATGGTGGCACTTTTCATCCTGTCAACAGAGATTTCAAACTCAATCACTTTGTGATGTCTGTGGCCAAGGTTTCTGCCAATCTTCACTTATGAGATTCACTCTCTTGACAAGCAGTAGGTCAAGAAATAAATGGAACTACTGAATAAGGTAACATTTTTGGACCAGCTTCCCCTTGCAAGCATATGTATTCTTAAGAGGGCAATTGACATAAGGAAATGCAGGTTTAGTTCCAGTCAGCCTTCACTACATAATTCTGGCATTTAAGGAATTGTTAGCATTGTTATGGGGTGGTTTTCCAAGCAGTGGGGGCACATTATCTTTATGTGGGAAAGGTCTGCCTTTCCTCTAAAAGGAGGCAGGACAACAATAATGCATAAAAGACTAATTCTACTATTTTTTTTATTCCTTTCAAAGTATGCATTGTCCAGTGTTACAGATTGTCCAGTGTTAGACTGTATTATCTTTTCACATGCATCAAGTTATTTGTATTTAGGCAAGTTTAAAAAGCCCCTTGAGTATATGAGGAATGTAGGAAGATGTAAATATTTCTGAAATGGGGAAGCTAGGAAAGTGGACAGTCTTAAGCCAAAAGCTTTAAGATTGTCTTTCTAATGTTGGGTCACTAGATATGTGGATTAGAGGATTATTTGGAAAGAAACAATGAGGTTTTGTCTGAACATATTGATGTATATTGCTGTTTATAGTTCCCAAGAAAGTGTGTAGGGAGTTTGGTTGCCAAAATTGGAGATACAAGTTGTTCCACACTACACCAATGGATGTTTGATATATGTACTAGTACATTTACCCTTAGTCTGGAGAAAATCGATTCTTCCTTTAACAGTTCCTTTGTGGCAAGTAACAGTGAGCCAACATTATACATAAACTCCGAGTAGTTTAAAACTTCTCTGTAGCACAGGCAAAATTGAATTTTACTTCCCTCTGGGTGAAAGCAAGATAACTTTTTGTGGGAAGAAAAGTGTGGTTTTGTGGTAGTGTTAGACCTGATACTGGGGATGGTGTGCAGGTAGGTGAAGAAATTTGGGAGGGATCCGTGGCAGTTATGAGAAAGAGGGCTCAGCAGGGTCTCTGGCAGACTGGGGGAGCTGTTCAGAGGCAAGGAGGGATGAGTGGCATATCAGGAAATTTTTTTTAGGAACATGGGAAAAGCTGCACACTTATATCTGGGAGGGATGGGAGACTTCTGAGGCCCCCAAGTGACAGGTACTTGGGCAGTAAAAAGGATGTGAGTTTGTCACATTTCCCATTAGTTAGCAAAGTTGTACATGGATGTGGCCAGTGTAGGCAGCTGAATGATGGAGAAAGTAGGGGTGCAACAAGCAGCCTTTTTGTCTGAGATGAGCCTCCTTCATTAGCACACGTTCCTCTCATCCCACATGTGACTGTTTCTTTATGACTTCAGATGTTGCACTGGTTTCTTTGCCCAGCTGCCTCTTCAAATATCTAATATCTCTTTGAATATCTCTTCGACACTTTTATGCCTTCTGAGTATCTTCAAAAGTAGCAAAAGCAGGTGAAGGGAGGAGGCAACACTACTGAGGCTCCTCTGGAACACCTTGTCCACAGGACCTGATGGCATATGCCTTTCTTGGTGCTTGGTTGCCTCTTGGTGCTTGGATGGAGACAGGTACGAAAAAGAGCTTGCTGCTTTGGCCAGGGCTACCTGTTTTAAAGAAAATTTCCTCCCTCCATCTTTCTCTTGTCTTTCCCAAGTTTGTGATTTCAAGCTACAGCCTAGATGTCTGAAGTTGTTTCTGAGGTTGTTATACTATCAAGAGGCTGGAGCACAGAAAGAGTGGATAAGGTTATTTTTCATATTTTAATAATTTAAAAGATGCCCCCAAAACTAAATTTATACTGCCTCAAACAAACTTTTCTTTGTAGTAATGCCAAAGGCTATGCTTCAGAAGAAGAGTGCCTTCAAAATCTTGAGTACAGAAATATACCATGTACAAATCTTGAATGCAAAAATCTTGAGTATACATTTATTCAAAATCTCAAATATACTGTATGTATATCTGGAAATTATCTGAAACACAGTCATGTCCTGATACCCTTTATGCATGTTGTGTTGTAACCTACAATAGTTTCATAAATAATAAATATTATTTATGGATAAAGAAGGTTTCAAAAAGAAAATGGAGTAGCACTGTAGTACTTAGTGTTTCCCTGGAATTTCTATAGTTTTGTTAATTATAAGAAATGGACATGTACCACGGATCACTGGCACCTTTCCCCTTCCTTTGTGCTGTATCTGGCCATGTGTCCGGGAGCATGCGTGTCTCCCCGTGTGTTCATGTGTTTGGGACCATACAGGGGTATGTTGGTGATGGCAGCTAGTTGCTGCTAGACCACAAGAGGGACCCAAAGACATGTACTGCTGTCTGGTATCCCTTGAAAACTGGAAGGATCGTTAGATTCCAGCTTGGGTTTTCAGAAAAGTAGCTTATTTTCTTTTAATTTTAGATTTCAGGAATTTTACTATGACTCACCTATAAGCTTTCTGAAGGAAAGTCTGAGAAAGGCTCTAGAAATAAAGCTGCTAGAGGTAACAGCTGATTTTAAACAACTTTGTCATGGCTGCCAAGTGCACTGGGGAAGGCAGTGTGGCATCTAGACTGATGGTGATAAATCGTCTGAAGACATTAAATGGAAGAGATCTGCACTTGTGTATTATACTGCGGGTATAATATTAAGAAAATGAGCATCTGGATTTTCCCCTTTATTAGTATTTTGAACATTCAGCCAACCAGACAACTGCAGGTGATGAAAGCTTTCCACAAATTAGAGGAAAAACTTACCAAAAGTGAAGTTGCTCCAAAAATATAATAAATTGGAGACATTCTGTATTATGCAGCTTTGCTGCTGCAGTAACCCATTGTTCCTCCAAAAGATGACTGGAAATTGTAACCTGCACGTGCAAACAGGGCACGTCTTTTGTAGCAGTGGAAAACATCTTTCATATGGGCTGGTTTGGTCTGGAAAGAGCAGCACTACCTGGATTTAGCTGCCTCAGTGGAATCATTAAGTAGTCTTGAGAAATGTCTTCCTCTGTGAAGAGATCTCAGATGCCTTGTTCACTGGGGCTGCTACCCTTCTCTTTCTCCCTGTGGGCAGGAGACATTAGGCAGTGCTGGCTCCTGGTACTCATATACCCTATTTTATTCGATGTAAATAGTAGCCATGTTTTTCTGTTTACAAGAATAATTTTCAACAGAAGGGTAGGAGGAATGACTAGCGGTTATTTTTTTGAAGTGACAGCTCATTGTTCTTCAACTAAAAATTTAGTGCTATTGAGTGGTGATGTGGTAATGTAGCATCATTGACAATGACAGAATATTGTTATTCTGTATTGCATCTGGGTAGCACCCTCAGTCTGAGATCAGGTTGAATCACTGTCATTAACAAGCTCTGCTGATGTGATCTTGGAGGAGGTAATGCAAAGTTATCCATGATTTACTGGTAGGACAGTTTGGCCCAGGGAGTGATTTCCTTGGGGTCAGGGAGTGAGTCAAGAGCATGACTAGTAGCAGTGTCCTTCTTGGCCAAGGAGGTGATGAAGTGGTCTTCTCCATAGCCTCTCGCCTCTCCTGCTGTCAGCCTCCAGATCACCTCACCAGGTTGAGAGGCACTGCAGTACAACACGCAGGCTTCAAATATCCACCCACCCAAGAAGTACTACAAGGGCTTTTCTCTGTCTTCTACTCAGGACAGGCCATGCCAAATTTTGACCAACAAGAAGGGACTGCAAGAAGTCAATTTGTATTTTCACCTCTGCTGTATGAAGGGAACATACAGTATGAAGTGTAATGGTAGACTGACATGAAATGCTGTTCTCTTCCCTCTCTGCTTTTTCTGGCAGCAGCTGAACATGCAGTGACAACACACCTTCCATTACTAATATTTTGAAACCTAGAGCAGGAGAGTGCCTCAAACCGCAGCCTTATAACGTAATGAAGAATACACACAGCTGCAGTAACAACCACATAATTATTTAATTAGTTTTTGACAGCTTCAAATTGCACAGGCGAAGGAATGCATGAACCGCACATGGAAACCTGCCAGCAAAGGTTTTACACGTACGCAGATGGTTTTAGCTATTGTAAGCGCAAAGCCAGGTTGCTGCACTTTTATTGCAAAACCTAATAGCACATCATGCACTGCAGAAGCTATATCAGGGGAATAAAAACAGCATATGCAATTATTTCTTCTCCTTTATGTCATAGTATTACTTTTCTTATATTTAACTTCCTATGAGTGAACCCTGTGAAACCAAAGAGGGGAATATTTTAGCATTAATTTAAGTAATCTGTAAAGTAACAGCTTCTTTGGGCTTTTGGAATAAGTAATTATGATACCAGTAATTAATATTACATATAAATTTATATTTTAAGATCTTATTGTGGAGATGAATAATTAGTATCTCTGTTGGGAAGTTAAGTATTTGTATTTTTATTTTGAAAAAAGAAAGACAAACTCACAGAAGTGGAAGTGTTTGTCAGAAGCCACAGTGTGATTCAGGGACAAAAGAGACAACAAATTAAGAATTTGCTCAGTTTTCATTTGATTCTGCAGAGAATTAGGGCAAGAAATTTCAATATATAAATGTGGGAAAAATAATTTTCTGCAACAAAATGGATGAAGAGGGCACTAACATTAGTAGAAATCTGTCTTTGGCAAACTGATTATTCCAAAGGGGAAGATAATAATTTAGAAGTGAAGCGAAGCATAATGTACTGTAAATATTTGCTCTTCGGCTGCTGCAAAACCAACACCCGTCTCCCAAGTCACTCAAAGTGTTTATAATTTCCATGTGTCGCAAGCTTCATGATTTTATATTAGAGGGGAAGTGATTTCTCCTGAATGTACTTAATTAAGGCTAACAGCTAAAATAAAACATGAATTAATTCAAAACTTCACTCTGCACTCTAAATGAACAAAAATGTTGTCTGAGGTTTAAAAAGTTAAGTCCCCCTTTTTTCCACATAATTGAAGTTTTCATATTTTCCAGCCTTTGCTTTTTATGGTTCTGGCTGGGATAGGAAATGCTAAAAGCCCACAAGAAAAGGCTATTCCCATAGAGCTGTGTAAGATATTCACAACAAAAACCTAAACCATGCAGAACACATGTGGTTTCACGTTTCACAAGGAAGTCAAAACCCAGACTCTGTTTGTTGAAGTCTGTAACACATTTTGAATGAAACTGGGCCCGTTTTCAAGAAAATCTGGTCAGATTCCTGGTTTTGAGTTGAAACCATCTGAAGTTTGGCATTTGGCAGGTTCTCGGAAGTCTGGATCTCACTGATGCTTCAAGGGGGACTTGCTGTAGATGGGAGATGAGTGGAGGGGATGTCAGGTCTCAGTTGGGGAGTGGGGCAAGAGTACTGTCAGGGGCTTTGGGGCTCAGGAAACCATCACAGCATTGATGGGACTCCTGAGGTAGTGAACTGTCGTCAAGGATGGTTGCGAGAAAGTCATGTGGCTGACATCCAGGGCAGGAGATCCTGGGGGTCTCGTGTACACCCCTCAAAGGACACCTTGCTGTGCCTTCTCATATTCTTACTCTCAGAATAAAGATTAACGGATCCCAAATACTTTGGGGCTGTCTTCATCACTACACTGCATTTTGTAGGATTTATGTGGATATGATGGCATCCACATCAAAACCACACTTTTATTTTATTTACAGAAATCTCTCTCACAAATGAAAGACTGTGAAGACATACTTGGCACCTATGATGAAACCATGCACTTTTTAAAGAGCTCTGTATAGGAATGAGTCATTAGTTGATGCTGCAGCCTCAGATTCTAAGATGTTATCAAGATAAAAGTTATGAGCTAAATTCTGGTATTGCAAGGATGGATATCAGGGCAGAATTTTTTCTTGTGCATTCCTAGAAATATCTTTATCTGATACTAATACTAATGTAAATTATTGAAACTGTAAGGCTTTTAAATCAACCTTACCTTTAACTTTCTCTCCTTCTGTCACTTTTAAAATTGCTGTCCCTGCAAGAAGTGAAAAGAGGCTAGGAAATTTATAGTCAAGGTTTTAATAATATGATTAAAATGCTATATTAGCTATACAGACAAGTTTATTTCTTGATCTCATAAACAGATACCATACACAGCTACCAATACATTCTCCCACTTATATTGCTGTGTATGGGAATATTTAAGTGTGAAAATAAAAGCTGTTTTGTGCTGAGCCAAAATGTAAGCAAAGAACAGAGCAGATGGTTTATGAGTATATGGAAAAACAGCATATGTCTGTATATAAGGAAAGAGCTCTATATCAGACTAATGAGGACAGAGTATAATTTTCCTGTTTTCTCTAGTGATATTTTGTATGGCAGTTCTGTGAATCCAGCACTGTGACGACAATAGTTATGCTCACAAATGAAATATAGCTCGTTAAAGCTCCGTTCTTCCATCCACACTCACTTTGATTAAGCATAGGTCAATCCTGTGTGAGATAATTATTTATTACCCTGTCACTACTTCTTTTTTTTTTTTTTCCCCAGATGCCTGTGTTTTGGCTTTATATAACATGATAAAGTCCCTTTTGCTAACAAGTCTTTTAATGCACTTTAGTTCTGCTCTGAATCTTAACAAATGTCCACAGTGTACAACTTTTCATAATTCATGCCTGCTGTTGTTCCTCTTAATAAGAATACTAAAGGAAGCAGACACTTGTCATCCACCTACCTGCTTCCCCAAGACCCAGTTGGCCTTACTTTCATCTTGTCCAGAGCTAGCTGAAAATCCCCCAGTTGACTGGGTTTTCATCACTCTCCTAAGGGGCAAACAAGTGCCTTTGTGGTTTCTGTCATGATGCTCTTCTCTTGTTCAAAAAGAACTTGTGGGAAACACCCCTCCCAAACAGACTTGTTTTCTTTAAAACCATCTTTTTCTGTAGTTTGTCCAAGAAGAAGGCAGCAGTTGAGCTTTGGGGATATTGAGACTGCTGTGAGTTTTTGCTGCACTGCACTCACAGATTGTCTGCATCCGTTTCTAAGCTCTTTTCTTGGCTGCAAACTCAGAGGATGCTTTTCCCACTGAAGTGGGAAGTGAGGGAGCATCTACTGGCTCATGGATGCATCTACTCTGCTCCACTCTCTCACTTGTCTTCACACTGTGCCAGCCATAGGGCTACTTCTATACTTGGTACCCACCAGGTGCACATCTGGTTACACCATCCTTTATCAGGGTCTCAGATATAGTGTGGGCAAAGATACCAAGTGCTGCAAGGGTGTCTTGGGACTTTAACAGGGTGCAGGTGATTGGTGGGAATGAGAATTGCAGATTATGTTCTGCTACCAGGGACAGTAGCCTGAGAAAGTTGTGGAGTGTAAAAACTTCTTTTTATAGGACAATAATAATCTTAAATGTGTTTAGGAACAGAAACAGAAAATGTAAGAGAGTCTAATTTAGTTCACCATGGCAGAATGGAAAATGAAAATTCCATCTGTTTCATAATCAAAATATATTTCATACTTATGCTGCACTATTTGTCAACATAACTACAACAAACAGAGGAGTTTCATTCAACAAATGATTACAAAAATGCAGAAGAGGCATACTGGTTTTCAATATCATGTTAATTTGTAATGATTGCATTACAGAATGACAGTTTTTCTCTTTGGAAACTTTCTTATTCAGTTCTAAGGCTCAGTTATGCCAAATTGCTAGTATTTAACAATAAGATCAGTAGACCTTAAAAACAGAGAGAAAAAGAAAGAAAGCAGAAGCTACTATGGATACTGACAAACCACTTCTCAGCTTTGTAAAATCAAGCACATGGGCAAGTTTCCCACCACAAAATCAGCACAAATTTATTTCCAAATTGCTTAATTTTTTTTGCAGTTTCCACCCCAATACTCTGATGGCAATTTGATAAGCCATTATAATAAGTTCCCTTTCAAAAGGATTTATAATTCTTTTGCTGCTAATTTGTACAACACATTTTTTGTATTTCTTGATACTGTAGTTCCTCCTCAAAGGTTCTGGCACAGCACTCACACTCTTTCCTTTAGGAATTCTGTTTCTGTCTCTTTTCCTCAGGTTGACAGGCTTCTTACTTGACAAACATCTTCACTCATTTCAGCACCTTACTGGAATTAAACATAGTACCGTCTTACCAGTAACAATTAATGCTTATTATCTTGCCTGTTTTTTCCCAACATAAATGAAATATTACTATTTCACAGACATTTCCAGTGGGAATTATTGTGTGGAGTTCCACATTCAATGTCACTCTATGCTTGAAAGCTATATGCAGTTCTTACTTTGGATTACAGCTCAACAACAAGTTTTGATTGAAAGAATGGCTGTGACCCAATCCTTAACTACCATACATGTCAATTTGAAATGATGAAAATAATTGCCACTGACAGTTTTACTTTGTTGAAACCTATTTTCCTCCCTTCAGGATCTTTTTTATCTTGGTTTACTGGAAAAAGTGAACAAGCACAAGGAAATGCTTTCAAAATCATCAGCTTCTAAAGAACACCAGTAATCACTCTGCATAATCCACATCTGGGCTCAATCCAGTTTTCCTTAATTAACTACAAATGCCATGTCTGCTTCTATGTCTGAAATTTTCACTGCATCTACCTATTAAAGTGTAAAATGAATTGGATTTTCAAGTTCAAGAATATTACTTAGGTAGTTAAGTGGATTTAGACACAATGGCATTTCTTGTACTAAAAATAATATAAATGTGGCTACTTTTCAAATTTTTAGAACCAGGGCACTTCTGTTTTTGAGGATCACACTGGCTACTTACCCTAGCAAACAGGTATTTAACAGGTGTTATTTAACCAGTAAATAACTCAAAACCACTCAGGCCTTTTGTTCATCCCGTAAATAGAAATAATTTTGTAAACTGTGAATTACTACAGCTTCTCTGAGTCTGGTGTCCATATGACTACCTGTTATGTTTCCTTTGTCAAGGCTGAATGTGGTATTCATATCCATCTAAAAGCCCATGCTGCCTTTACACCACTATCCAAAAAATGGGGTGCTCAAGCAGCTACTTGCTCCACAGTGTCCCATTGCTCTGAGGTCTGGGATAAAGGATATGCAAAATTATATATTTTGCCTATACTGGGAAAATAAAACAGGTCCTCCTCAAACTTTTGTTGAATTTGTTATCAATGGAGAATGTGCTCTACTAAACATGAGTGGTGTAGGAATAGTGTAGACAGGTGAACACCATCTTCCAGCCCTTTACCATTACCAGTTTTCAGCTGTCACTGAGAATTAAAATAGTATATATGTATATGTACAGCTTTAAGTTGTGCCAAGGGAGGTTTAGATCAGATATAAGGGAAAATTTCTTCACTGGAAGGGCTACTGAGCATTGGAACAGAATGTCCAGGGAAGTGGTTGATTCACCATCCCTGCAGGTATTTAAAACATGTAGATATGTCACTAGGGGACATGGTTTAGTGTGCACTTTAGATGTTAGGTTTACAGTTGGACTCAACGATCTTAAGGATATTTTCCAGTGTAGATGGTTCTGTGATTCCATAACTCTGTGAGTGACTGTCCAGTCACAAGACCCTGTTTTTACCAATAGCTGCCAAAACAAGGAATACAAGTGTTCCTTGGTGTCCTGTCACCTGGAGAAGGATTTTGAAATGCAGCATGACCTGTGTAGAACCTCTGGCATCAATATTGTGGTTGTCATCCCCCAGTGCTCCCTTCTCCAAGCTTGTGCCAAGCCTTCTTTGAAAAGGGAACCTGCTGGGAAGTTTTCTGCTCTTGAAGATAGTTTTTTTCCTTAAATTCAAAATTTAACAAAATTTGAAATTACTTCCTGTCTGTCTCTGCTTTCTTTTCTCCTGAATTTTTTCTCACTGATGCATTTTTGAAGGTGTGATCTAACCCTTAGTCAAGCCAAGAGAAATCTTTCCAAGGTCTTGAGAACACTGTAGATCAATATCTAAATAAAAATGTAAAAATGGCTTAAGAACTGATTTTGCTAAAGGAAGACAGAAAAGCTTTTGGCACTTACAAGAAATAAAGTTGCTAGGTTTCACCTGGATTTTTAAATTGCTAGGAGCAAATCTGGAAAGCCACTGTGCTCCTTCAGCTTCTGGCTTCAGTGTGCAGGAGAGAAACACAGTCCACATGTTTAGATCTGTGTGCACGTGTCTGAGGATATTTCCCTTTGGAGGGTGTTTTTTTTTGTTTTCCCCCTGATCCCAACCTGCACGTCCTATGCACCTCTTCATGAAAAAAGACTTGATGATGTTTGAAGATACTTTATCTTGGAGCACTGTCTCAGTACAGAAAATGGTGAATTTAAATAAAATAAACCCTGCCACCACAGGGCTGTGTAAACCTGATGTAGCTCTTTGAAAGTCAGCGGATTTATATTGCTGTTACTAGAGGACAGTGCTGTAGGGAACAGCTAGCCTAATTCTATAATTCATCATGCAGAGGCAGTCAAGTGGCTCCAGGAGGTTTCTAAGGACGGAGCACCGACAGTTAACCTTCACTGCAGTTGCATGGGATGGCCTCAAGAGGTGGAAGTCTAACCTGAATGAAGGGCTATTGATTCTGAGAATTTGGAAGATGTTGCTATTCTAATTTACAATCACTTCTTCCTTCTGTCATCCTCCAAAATACTCCTCCCTGTCCTTCAGAACTCAGAGCACACAATAATCTCACACTTGAAATACATGTTTATGGGGTACTGAGGTTCCAGACCTCTCCTTGTGTGTCATGGGACAGTTCTTGGTGATTTGTCTGGAACTAGGCTGATTTATAGGAATGAGGGCTCTGATTGACTGTGTCTGCTCAGAGCTTGGCCCATGGCTGCAAAAGTGTACAGAAAATTCTGTCTCAAAATATGCTCTTCTTACCCCTTTGAGCAGTGATAGCAGTTTGGGGCTTATGTTTTTTTGCTTTCCAAAATCTGCTATTAAGGAACTAAAGACTGAAATGATTTCTCCTTCTGTTCACATTTTTGGTTGGTTTTCTTAAGTAAGATGTTCTCTTGGAAATGTTTTTTAGTACTACCCACAACTATTTCCAAAATGACTAAGTTTGTTTTTTAAAGGAGGATAAAAAAAATAACGACAAATTGGAACCTTATGGACTATTAAAATTCTCTGGTAGAAAGAACTGTCAGCATGATTGATATCTAGAAATTCTCTTTTCAAGGTCATTAAAAAGCTGTGTTCTAGTCTTTGAGCTCTTGGGAGAAACCTCACTAGATTGCTTCCTGTTGTCTAATTTCTGAAAATATCCTGCCCAGAAGAGACACAACAATAGAGTCATGTCAGAAATACAAATACCAGGTGAGCCACATGGATCAGCAATAGTGGGGAAATGGCTTAGTTTCTTTGTTATTGAAACATTTTCTAGGTAAGAATAAAAAAAAGCTGGAATCTCTAGATGCTCCAGTTGCTCATTTTGGAAACATGGGTGTCTCAATGGCACTAAATCCCACGTAATCTTGACAACCCAAAACATACCTGGCTAGACTAAAAGCAGAAAAGAAAAATACATAAAAATTTTATTTGTTAAGGAGGGAGGTCATCCCACTTAGCAATATTTCAGTTAAAATGAGAATCTTTTATCCTGAAATATGTACATATTTCATCCTAAGTTGATGCTCTTTCTACAAGTGTATTTCTAATTCAGCAAATAAACAAAAAGCTGTATGGGAATTTTGCTGAAAACCTTGCAACTGCTGAGCTCAATTTGTTCTTGAGACATAAATGTGAATTATGTGTGCCTGTTGCTACCTGTGAGCTTGTTGGAGCTGATGGCAGGCTGCAAGTGCTGCAGTGCCAGCCTGGCAAACTTACAGCAGCAGCAGGCAGCTGCCTCATTTTCTGGCTGCCAGCACTATGTGGGCGAAGCAGAATAATGTTAGTGTTTGGCTAACATCACATGATGGCTTCCAAAATATCAGTTCAGAAGGCTTCTCTCATCGAAAAAAAATGGGCTCTCACTGGGTATTTGCAGTAACACACACACACACACGCCCACACCCATAATCCGTGGGTGTAAAATGTGAAAAGGATGCTTGCCAGGGAGCTTTCAGATCCAAAGCTGTGAATGGGAACTGCATGCTTGGAATGGAGGCATGAGAATGCTCTTGCTGTTTGTGTCCTTTTGTTCTTCTGACATTTTAGGATTTTATGTGGGTGTGATGACATATTCCCCCAAAGCCTGCAGAACCAAGTCACGGGTTTCAATGCCTGCTAACACAGAAGGCTAACTCCTCAGAAACACAACTGCAGGGAAACAGAGAGCAAGCCCTCATATGTACTGGAAGGATTAAATCGTGCCTAGGCTCCCCTAGCTGGTTGCACTGAAATGGAAGGCAGAGGGAAAAGCACATCAGCCCCCTCCCACTGCTGCATCCCTGCCTGCATCCCGTTGCTGCTGCCCAGCTGAGTCTCCCGTGGGATGTGTGAGGCCCACGCGGATAAGCACATTAGCACAGCTTATATCCGCATAACTGCGTTGCTGTTTGCACAAAAGCACGTTGCTTCTGGCTTACACTGAGCTGTAGCATAAACAAAAATGGCCTCCAAACCACTTAGAAGTGCTGGTCCAGGAGGGTTTGTTGTGAAGGAGCCCTACTGACAGCAGAATTAGGCTACACATGTGGCTTCATGGAATACTTGAGAGATGGAGACAGCAGGGAGATTGCAATGCTAGATGGACATGTGATAGTTTATCTGAGAAGAAAACAAGCCAGGAATCTGGGTGAGATTTGGGGATTGCAAGCCTGAGAACTCAGCTTGGAATGTTGTCCTGGGAAGCATCATGCAGCAGAGAGCAAGGGAGGGTGGAGCATGATGCCACAGACCACTACCCAAGTGATGTTCTTGCTGGAGCACTTCAAGAGTCCAGGGAAAGACAGTAAGAGTGGAATGTTTTATCAATTATCTCTTAATTACTGTACCAGACTTTGCAAAGAAGGACATTTCTTTGTTATGGAAAGAGGCTGGCAGGCGCGAGAAAGAAAGGCAAAAAGAGGGAAGTGGAGACAATATGATCAAAAAATTGAAAATTAACCATCAAGTAAGTAATAAAGGACTAGGACTTAAAGAAAAAATGAATGGTGAGAGGAGAGAAGAAAAACAATGCAAAAGTAACGGAATCCAAAGCTGTAGAAGACACTCTTTTACAAGTTTTATCTCTTGCAATTTTAAGGTGGAATGCCTTTTCTTTCTGTAGGAAGAAAAGGGAACTCAAAAGTAGGGTCTCTATCAGACCCAAAGAGGATGATTGGCTTCAGGAACATTCAGCCTGAGGAAGGTTCTTCTCACCCCTGTAAAGTCATCACATCATGCTCATAAATCAAGGTCATTCTTGCATTGAGAAGGAATCTAGACTCAGACTTTTAAATGCATACAAAGGGAAGCAAACTCTTTCTAACTGTGCTAGCAGTGATATAATGCAAGTAGTTGTGGCTAAGATAAGCATATTTTATTTTTATGGCCTAAATACAGATACATTCTATACTCATCAACCTACCGGACTGAAACTGATATTTTTGTTACCTGTCTGACCTTTTTGGTTTACCTTTGGTTACCTTATTCCTGGTCACTGTCACAAACCTCTGATGTATGTCATCTAGAGCAGTTCAGATGACAAATTTAATTCCACTGTTTATTCTGACACCTCCATCTTAGCAGATATTTCTTTGGCATTACTGAAGCAGTAAAGATTATTGCAAAGGAGTTGCACATCTCCTCATCAATAAGCATCAGACATCTCCCATTTCTTTCATGCATTTTCTGAGTCAGGTACACTTAAATGATCTGCTAGTGTTTCCTTTAAAGTTTTATGCTATTTGCCATGGAAAATACAGATTAACCATTTTCTTTCATAGTTCCTCCTCTAATTTATATTCTTGTTTGTTAACTTCATCTATGTCAAAGTTCTAAATCATGAAGACTTTCTCTTCTCATGAAAAGAACCCTACTGCTTTCATTACACTGGAAATTTCATTACTCTCTGGTTTCCTTTCTTATTTGGTTGTACATACATTTTCTGAGTGTCAGTAGTCATCTTTCATATCTAAACTACTTTTGGGAATTTTACTCCCTTTAAGCAATCAGTCTTTTGTTACTACCCTTGAGTTTCAGTGAAGGGTCCCCTTAACAAAATATTGCTTCTTTCCAATTCCTTTCCTGGGTGTCAAACCTAAATGTAATGGCTGCTGCTAGTTGTGGCCTGAGTCCTCATCTTAGGTGAAATAGCTCCTCTGTGTTACTTAAGACTAATTCAAAATTAGCTTCACCCTCTGCTTCAAAACTTGAAACGTACTTTGGGTGTTGGGAAACCAGATGCTTACCTTTGCAGACTTTTGGGGCAATGGCACTCTGTAGCAGTCGATGATACTCTGTAATGAAGCAGAAAAGCGCCTTCTGGTTAAAAAGCCTGTGTCCCTAAGTGCTTGAAAGCCACTGCCAATTTTTCTAATGAAATATCTGATGGCAGTTGCAGATTTTTCTCCCTGTGCAGAGCCTGTGCTGAAGTAAGATGAATCTAGCAGAGAGAAGAGGAATGATGGGACAAGAAGATGCAGGGAATTTGGTGTTTGAAGCAAATATGCCCCCCTCTCACAGCTGAGAGTTTCCCCCAGCTTCTCTCTGCTCACCCTCTCCCCAGCAGGTTTGCCAGCAAAGGAGGTTCAGCAGCAGAAGCTGCAATTCCCCAGTCTCCTGGAGTTGGAGTGGCAAGTGGGATGAGCTGTTGTGGGAAGGGAGGCTCCCTGAGAAGGGCTTTCCCCCCTGTCCATGAGTTAATTTTTTCTCTATTTTCCTCAGTCTTCTTCCATAGCCCTCTGTTGTATCTCAAACCCACCCCAGCCTCCTGGCCCAGCCTCCCACCCAGTAGATCACTGGCTTCCCTAAATCCTCATGCCCAGTCTCCATACCTGCATACCTCTAGCTCCAGATCCCCATTGCCTTCCCGAGTTCCCTCACTGTTTCAGGCCTGTGGTTGTGTCCTGTCACAGTCCACACAGGCAAACACCACTGGCATAATTGCCAGGTGTCACCTGGTTGTCCAATTTGAAACAGCCCTGAACTTGACATGCCAGGTCTCAGCTGGCATTTTAACCACATGTGGAAATTAATTACAGCTGGCAATTGTAATTGCAGATGAGCACACCTTTTCTGTAGAGGTTCTGCTTTCTGCAAGCAGTGATAGATGGTTTTAAATCCATCTTGTCACCACCTTCTAACTAGGAGGGAGGAGGCCCTGACATGTCTTTCACCACAGCAGATTTACATGCAGATCTGGGTACGAGTCAAAAAAATACTGCAGAGTCCCTCAAGCTAATGGCCCTATTAACTAATGGGAAATCTACATCCCCAGCTCCTCTATCCGGCTTTTTTGTATCACTCGTGCCAAACATGAACCATGAGCTGGGGGTTCCTTCCCAGAAACCTGTCTAGGTACATTGTGAGAACAATTCTGTTTTTCTTATATTTTGTGAACAGACAATTTAGTCTGGTGGGGCACAGAAAAATGGCAGGTACATTTAACCTGGTGTTCAGATTTAGAAGGTATATAGCTCTTTTTGCATTGTGAATCTCTGAGGGACTGGAGTAGGGAGGAGCATTAACCAATCTCCACACAAAACTTGCTGGCCACACTTAAACATCCCCCATGGGCTGCGTATTTCTTGTAAACTTAATTGCCTGGGATTAGAGTCTATTTCCTGGCACTGCTGTTGAGGTCACAGAAATTCTTTTGTGCCTGGAAAGCTTCTGCTCAGCAGTTTGCAGTCCCCTGGGAGTCTGAGGCTGGCAGCGGCAGAAGCGGCCGCTCTTTTTACCAGCCGCTGAGGTGCCCTTTGGGGGGAAAAATTTCCAGCACCATGAATTTTCCAGCCCTCTGGAACCTTCTGGGATTCCTCTAGGTGGCAGGAAGCACACGCCCACTACTGGGGCACTGCTCACTGCAGCTGTCTGGCTGCAGGAGTTTATGAACTTGTACGGGTATAGGTGAGGGTTATTCTGAGGTTGGGATTACATCTTAAGGGTTGCTTGTCCACCAGCTATCTGACTGACAGGCCCTGACTTTGGAGCTTGTTTGCTCTGTACCACAGGCTTTCAGTTTTGTGGTAAGGTTAGCCACTGAGTCATTCCTTTCCCATCACCCTGGGTAATGCCATCCAGGGTTTGCTTACCTGTGTAGGAAGAAGAGGTTTACATGCCTCTGAAGCAATAAAATGAGGCAGTAGCAGGCAGATACGATGAGTACCACATATAACCATTGAAATCTGTGTGCCTGCTCCTCTGCCATGCTAAAAGGATGTTGGTATGAGCTTGGATGGATTTGATTTTAAGGCATAAGTTATTATTGGATCTTTTCCCTAGCTGTGAATTCTTTTTTTCCTTATCTCAGTTCATGTTGCTGACAAACACCAGAACACGTCCTTCAAACAGCCTGAACATTAGTTTGGAGAGTATTGAAGTACATAATAACTGGACTGAGTACACACCAGCGTGATCTGGTTCAGCCACTAAAGCCAGAGGGGAAGACAAGGCTGTGCTTATACCCCCACTAACCTATCACCTGGGCAGGAGTTTACACAAATCCTTTGTCCCCACAGGGTCTTTTTCTGTCCTCTCTGTTCTGTGTCCACTAGAAGAGTGCCTTTCCCAGGATATCTCTCTTCCCTGGCTGCTCTGCATCTGGTCTCAGCCCGAGGTCCCCCAACAACTCCCTGCCCTTTAAGACAAGCAGATGATGGAAAAGTATGTACTGCCAAGGAACTACACTTTATCTGCTATATTTTTCTGCAGGAAAGGTCTCCCTGGACCTCAGCTTAAATCTCTCTTTTCTCTCTGGAGCATGATGAAGAGGATCTCAGAAGGGCTGTGGCTCTGGCTCTGGATATTTGGTGTAGACCAAGTTATGCAATGCTGTGACATCTGGAGATTAATTTTTTGGCTCATTTCTTGGGACCATGGCTAACATCCACATGGGGAATTTTTGTTTTTAAGTGCAAGAAGTACTATTCTAATTTGCAGTTTTTCTGTGATCGCATTCAATTTGAATTCTGTCCAGTGTACCTCTAGCTGCATCATTTATAAGGAGGAAGGAATTAGTTTTTTTACTGATGACAGAGGCTGCTTTGGTGAGTTATGTATTGATAACAAAATATCTTCCTGATGAATTAAACATCACAGAAACTTAAGACAATAAATACTACTTGTTCTGCTTAGCTAGAAAATTACTGTTTTCCTAGCACTTCCAAATTTAAATCCTATGTTTACTCTTCAAAGTGATATAATAGAGATTTGTAGTTATTAAAATAATTTCAGATGATCAGTGATAATATTGTGCACCAGCAGTGATCATCAATAAAAAGAGCTCAAAGAGCTTTGCCAGCATTATTTTGGCACCTCTATACCGAGCAACACCTAAATGAGCTAATCCCAGTTTTTAAGTTGTTCTCTAGCCTGCAAAGAACTGAATGCTAATGATCCTGCTCAGTTTACCTGCACTCTTGACCCATGAGACAATCACCTATTCATCTCAAAAAGCCTAAAATAAAAGGTGCTGGTTTTGAGTCAGAGGGGAAAGTAATGCTTGTGTTTGCACAATGCACATCAGTGTGTAACTTCTAAATTCAGACCTAATGCAGTTTCAGGTTTGATATATAACTCAATAGCAATCAGATATTCATGCTGCAAGAATCAAGGCCCCAAACCACATGCAGTTTTCTCTGTCCTGTCACCTTTATTCTTTGTCCATCTCTGTTATTGATCAAGATCCCTCTGAAGGGTCATGAGTTTGTAAATGACAAAAAGATGTTGCAAATTATTTTTTAATGACACTGTTAGAAGTCTGAGGGATAAGTCCCCACAGTTTGAAGTAAAACCCCAAGAAACTGAATAACAGTTTGAAAGCACAGATAACATGATCTGTAACTTTGACTTCACTAACAAGCACAGCGTGCCATACAACTTAGCTGCACAGCAAGCTCTTTACCATCTCTTCTCTCACATTTCATTGGAACATTTAGTTTACAGTAAAATAATGTCCTAACCTCTTAGCTTATTAGTGTGAAACACAATCAGCCCTATGTAATAAGATTAGACAGTAGGTGCTTAAACCAGTGCTAATTTTTAATAACTTTTCCCCCATTTAGAAAGTGGGATAAGAACTAGGACACTGGAAAATGATTACATGTTTGTGCACAATAGAAAGCTCACTATTATTTTTCACAGAAGTTGTAAATAAATATTTCTTGTGCTCCACATTTTTGTGCTGCTCCACCCAGATCTAGGCTCTTTAATTTAAGAGGATAAATGAGTGTCAAATGGTTGGACAGCATTAGTGAACAAGACTCAGAAAGGTCCTGAGATCTGAGAGGTTTGATCTGATTACCCTGCATATAGGATTAAGACGTGACAGGCAGGTAACTTCAGTTTCTGTTGGAGACAGTGTTCCATGTTGCCAATTGTTCTTATCTGTATCCCTTTGTAATGAACAAAAAACCCCCAAACACCAAACAAAAAACAACAACAACCAAACAAACAAACAAAAACCCCACAACCAAAAAAAAAAAGAAAAAAAGAAAAAAACAAAACCAAAAA
>WAAE01025717.1:40999-52914 GCA_013400495.1 Nicator chloris
AAAAAACCAAAAAAAAAAAAAAAAAAAAAAAAAAAAAAAAAAACAAAACAAAAAAAAAAAAAAACAAAAAAAAGAATCAAACAAAAACCCACTAATCAAAAGAACCCCCAAACCAGCAACAACAACCAAACCAAAGAAAAAACCAACCCCGCTCAAAAAACCCCAACCCCGCCAAACAAAACAAAACCAAACCCAAACAAACAAGAACAAGCAAACACCCCACCAAACCAAAACCCCCTCAATTCCTGAAACCGTAGAGCACAATTTCAGCAAATTGAATGCAATGGTGTCTTCCATGTGCTTCCCAGCAATCTATCCTCAGAGGGACCTATTCCTCTGTTGAAAGCCCCTTATAACCTTACTATCATGATAAAGGACACAATTTTCAAAGAGGTGGACTAAGGACAAAAGGCTAAATTCCTTCAATTTAATTGAAAATTCCCCATTTCATTGACTGAAAATCCCCAACTCTACCAGCAGAACTTGCTTACCATGAGGACTTACGATTCCGCAAGGGAGGAAGTTAGCTATACATAGTGGGAAACCACTGTGGCTACATAATAATCCCCTTAAAAATATTGCATGTTTCTTTGAATTTTTATATAAAAATCATGTCAATAGCAAATCTATATTTTTTCCCATTGCCATGTTTTATCAAAAGCCTTCAGTATAATAAGGAGCTTTTCAACAATAGGAAAGTAATTTTGTCAGTTGAACATGCTATATAATTAAAGGATTAACATTTTCTCTGAAACGGAATTAAGAAACAGAAATGAGTCTACAGTTAACTCCTTCATGTTTAGGTGACTGGCCAAGGAACTGAAAGGTGTAGAATTTCCTTGGGAAATGTGCGTTTTGGCTAGAGCTGTGCAAAATACTGTTGTGAAGATATTTTGGACTGAAATATTTGGAAAATGTTCTGTCAGAATTTTGGTGGAAGGAGACTATTAGACGAAGAATGAGGTGAAAAGCTGGAAGGAAGACAAAGAAACATGTATTTTCCAACCCAGCAAACCTTCAATCTTACTGCAGACGATGATCTCAAACCCATACACATACTCACTGGCATACTTTTACCTAAGCTTGAAAATATGCAAATACGAACTTTGAGAAAATATGCCTTTTCAGTTTTTACATATTCAACATGGCAAGTCTCCAGGACTTCATAATAATTCTGTGTAACTCATTACTGGGGTAACACACATGTCTGAGCATTACCCACTTGCATGTGGATTGCTGGGCCTGCATGGAATAGCCAGACACCCAACAGTTCTGGTAAGGTTGTATGTCTATTTTTTTACTGCCTTAGTGATGGGCTGCAAATACTAAAACTAGTTTTATCTTCCTTTTACAGGAAGTTAAATCTCTTGAAAATATCACTGTTGTTTTAGATAAAAAAGTGGCGTGGAAACGGATGTATTTTTAAGGTGAGGGTTTTCTCACATAGATTTAAAGAGCATTTTTTATACCCAGATAACTAGCATCTTTTCAATTTTGTGGGCCCCATACTAAATTGCAGGATTAACTGATAGGTGGCTATTAGGGGAAGACTGCATGCACGTTCCTGCCCAGATTACTGTGAACAGTTTATGTTTCCTCTGGCCTTTGACTGTTAGGGTGGAGCAGTTTCCCTGTCACTGGACAAAGTACTGTGATGGGTCATACCATCTGCAAAGAGATCTCATGCTATTGCTTTACCTCTCTCCTCTGCCATTAATGATGTCACCACCATTTCTTTGCCACAGCTGTTCATGACTTGAATAATATTTTGGCTCCATCTTCTGTTCTGCTTTTAGTCTTTTGTCTTGACTTGTAACCCCTGGAACTGTACCTCAACCCCTGAATCTTCCTTAACACCGGAAGAGACACCTTTCTCTTTATTCTCTTCTCAGGCAAAGAAGTTCCTGGGGCCTTTCCTGGCTCCTCCTGTGCTGCCTGCTGCCTCCGTGTGTCCTCACACGTGCAGAGATCCCTAGGTACAAGCTTCTGGGGATGCTATGTCTCTCTTTTCCTACCACTCTCATCACATAACATCTGTCTTTAAGTGTCTTTGCTGACATCCCTTAAATCACCATGGATCTTCTCCTCATGTCACTGTTGCGGTGAGTTTCATACCTGCATTTTTCCTGTATTCCTGCCCATGGGTTTCTCCTCCCAGGTTTATGCTAATCCCCTCTTTCCCCTCCGAGCTCTGTCAATCACCAGACCCCTGTCCATCATAGACAGGGTCTTCTCCTCTGCCCCAGGGAATTCCAGAAAGAGCGTCGAGTGACTGGATCAGGTTCCTGCTACCTGTAGGACTCTGGGCTTTCCAGGTGTCCCTCTGCCCCTGGTTCCCTTCCCCTTCACCCCCGGTTGGTGGACCTTTTGCCCCTACCCCTTTCTCCTCCCCCCAATAAAAGATGTGACCCGCCGCGTGGTCCCCGGTTCTGGTGGGGCCATTGCAAGGTTCAGATGTCCCTGCTGGGACACCAATAAACTCTGGACAGAACCCCCCCGATCAGTTCCAATTTCTTCTCCACCTTGTCCAAGCTTCTCCTGGAATCGGTTCCATTCTGCTGCTTCTGCCTTGGACAAGCCTAGACTTGTTCCAAAACGTGGCCACTGGCTTTGCCACCTAGCAGGAGATGTCTCTGTGGGAATAACCCGCAGCAGCTGTCTCTTTGCAGACATCAGAACAAGTCCAGACAAGTCCCGTTCGATAAATGCAGTAACCTCTGCATGTCACCATGGGTCTGACATGGGTTTCTGCACATCTCAGTGTCCAAGCTGGCTCTTAATGGACTGGTTTGGGGATTGGGAGCAGTATAGTCATAACTGCTGAGGGTCATCTCTTGTAATTCACCCCTCCTCTACTCACGCCAGCCCTTCTTCACTTATCCTGTGTTCTTCCTTCACAACAACCCTGGGTGTCTTTGCATGGTACTTTATTATGCCATACTGACACCCTTTTCACTGAAAATATCCAGTTTACTCATTCAAGCCCTAGAAAATTGTCCTTTCTGCTTGTCTAGCCTTTTACTGATACATATCTTGCACTAAGTTTGCTGCAGGATCTGTGAAACTGGAGCATGTCTGAGTATGAGAAGAACTTTACTCTGAGCATGAGTGAGCACTGGAACAGATTTGCCAGAGAAGCTGTGTAGGCTCCTTCACTGCAGATATTCAAAAGCCACCTGAACACGAGCATGAGTAACAATCTCTAGAATGACCCTGACTGCACAGAGAGGTTGTACTATGTGACCTCCTGTGGCCCCACCCAACCTTACCCATTCCATGATTATGACTGACATGCAGCAGGAGAAACAGGAAAAATATCCTCTGTCAACTCCCAAGATTGTCATGAAGCTGGGCAGGTGAAAAAATATATATGATTTTTTTGTGGAATGAGATGCTTCATTCAACCCCTCTTTTAAAAATTTTTGTGCCATTAAATAAGACTAAAACTGAAGTAAAATTTAAAGTCTTAATTTTGGAATCATCAAAATGCTGTTACTACACCTGCTGTTCTTGCACTAAAAATGGCTCAGGGCATAAAACTCCTATCAGCTCTGTCCAGTAGAAGAGCTTCTGAGCTTCTTCAGAGAATTTATATTTTGTCTTTTTGGCAAAGCCACTTTCAGGTTCTGCTTCTGGCAGGCTGGCTCTGTGCATAAATCATTCTTATTACAAATCATAATCATTCTTGTTACATTTCAAGCCAGCAAACAGCATCAGTTCAGGCTTAGCAAACTGAAATGCAGCTGTACCAAGCACGTCAGTGTACCATATATTCCCTGCAGGAATTTACACGGTTGCTTGCTATAGTGATACGTGAAGTAAAGTACCCAGAATTCAAGTTGCTCTCTCCCCATTTCAGCTATGCACAGTGTAACCATACTGCCAAAAATTGGAGGAGGCCTCTCTTGACCAGTGAAGGTGCCTTGTGAGTGGAGGTCATTCAGGACCTGAATGTGTCCCATCTCTAGACTGGGGCTCTTTGGCTTGGGAGAGTCATTTTGGGAGGCTGGAGGCAAGGGCTGCTCCTCCATCCCTGGGGAGATTCATATCATCAGGAATGGTATGGCTATGGACCAGTACCCTTTGATGGAGACCTTGATCCAGACCTGGTCTGGAGATGCCGTGGCAGAAGACGACTCTTCCTCCCTTCCCAGCAGATCTGAAAAAACCCATGTGTATGCCTTGCAGCAATATCTTCTAGTTGGCTAGTGCGGTGGTTGTAAACAGTTTCAGTGATTCTCACATCTTACTGAGGATTGGAAAAATGAAATTTTTGTCATATTTTTTTGACATTAAAGGGGGAGATCATGCATTTTTAATGTCAGCATTCCACTGGCATACATATTGAGCATAGCTTTGGGCTTTTACATCACCACACAACTATTAACCTATATCCTTACTGGGCCAAAACCTGTATTACTGAAGCTGTTCAAATGCACTGTTATTTAGCACTAATTCAGAATAAAACAGTTTCAAAGAGGCTGAACTGGACAGCATTAATGGGCCCAAAATATTAGTCCACACTGACCAGTAACATATATTGACACATTTCAACTTAATTTTTTAAAAAAATGTAGACTGAGTCTCGGGAGCTGAGTTCTAACCCAGAACTAGGATTTTCAGCCTTTGAACCATTTTTAATAAAGAAGCTGTTATTTGATGAAATTATTTAAAACATGTCAAGAGTTAACTTTCAGCAAACATTTTGTCCCAAAAGTGAAAATTTGAGCCTGGGAGGTTGGGATGAAGTCTGGCTTAGTTATTTCAATTTGGAAGTATCAAAACACTTTAATCCAAAAGGAATTTTTTCTACATTCCCTATGGGAAACATAACTTTTTTGCTCCATCCAACATTAAAAACTTTCTGCATTGCTGTGATGCTTCATGGAAATTGTGGTTCAGCTGCCACACACCCTCTCCCATCTGCCAAGACATTTTGGTGGGATGTATAATGGATACAATCCCTCTGTGATACACCATGGGGGACCAGTCAGTTTACATTGTGTGACAGGTAATGTAGCACAACCATATAGTTGTTGTGTGGGAGTAGATGGGTCATATAACTAAAACACATAGTGAAAGACACAGAGTTTGGCCACAGTGTGTTGTCAAACTGCTTCCAAATGAATGTTTCTCTCTGTAAGTTTTTATTCATGTAATTTTTCATGTAAGTTTTCCCAAGAGAAACTTTGGATTTTTAGTTCTGTTCAAAGTTTGTAAAATCCTGTAATCAGGTTATTTGGAAAAAAAGGGAAGTTATTGCCTTTAAAAAAAAAAGGGAGCTTGGTCTGTTTAATAAAATGGCAACCAATTGTTTTTCTTTATTCTCCTGGATTCTTACAAGAAACCTTTCTTTAATCTGGCAAGTTAGACTCATTGTTCAGAGCACATTCTCCTTCCAAAATGCATCATATATGAAAATATGATACTTATCTCACAACCCAGGGTAATGTGCAGAGAGAGTTACCATGAACTCACACTCTGTACCTGAACTATCCCAGGGTATTAGTTTGAGATGGAAAAGATGTATTCACTAGCCTCAAGAAATCACATCCTCTACAAAACTTAAAACTTAATGAATTGTCATCAATAACTGTAATTTTGTCAGTGTAGAAGAGGTACAGCTAGATTACATATGTGTGATTTTAATCAAATGTACCATACAGTTTAAACAGTGGACTCTGTCTTTGTTATTTTATATCTTAAAATTAATCTGATGCCTTTAGTTGAAAAAATATTCTTAAACATCGCTCTGAATTATTAATATACATAACCTAATGACACAAAATTATTTTATAACTTCTCAACTATTTATATTATCCTCACAATAATTTATCTTTATATTTTAAATTGAGTTTATGCAAAATAACCTCCTCTAGAAAATCTAAACAAAAAACCTAATGTATTATCAAAGCATTTTAGAGGTGTGGTTAACCTTTACTTTGCTGAACCCTCCATCTCTTTGATCTACCATCCATCCTAGATGGGATTTGACAGTATCTCTGGCTAAGGGATCAGCATATTGACTCATAAAACTGTGCACTTTTCCAACATGTTTTGCTAGAACTGCGCATCAGGTGTGTTATGTGATCCTTACTTTTCCATTCAAAGGTTATTCAGGACAATGACTCATAGGAATCAGCTGAAGCAATGGTTTAAATGCATAGCTTGTCCTCAGTTCTCAATGGGATTAAGTAAAACACCAAAGGAATATAAACAGGTAGAAATAAGCAAAGTGACTTGTACAGAATTAATTTATGCCGCATAGGAACTATACTTTGCCTTCCGTCTTCTGTCACTGCTGACGTTTTCTGCATGTCAGAGAAACAGCAGATCTGGCGTCTCTTTTTGATGGCTATTTTCACACGGCTAGAGAATTTATGGATCTGGGGTCCATTGTGCTTTCAGTGCAATGCAGGGCTATAATTTCGTGTGAACTGGGTTAGGTAAGCACCTGGATCACAGTGTGTTTACCCAAACCAAGTGATGCCCTGAAGCTTAGATTATGACAGATAAGAGATCAGATCAGCTGGTGCCAGTGGAGCTTGCAGGAGGAGACATGAGTGAGTGAGTGAGTGAGTGAGTGAGTGAGTGAGTGAGTGAGTGAGTGAGTGAGTGAGTGAGTGGAGTGACAAGATACACCCACAGCTCTATGCCAGGGCCCCCACGCTCTGTGATCCAGGAGCTCTGTGACATACAGGAGGTGACATACCAAACCTTGCTGAAAGTATTGGTTTAAAAAAATTTTGATGAACATGGTTGGGCTAAAGGCAGGAATTCTAAAAAATTCTCACAGTGAAATGATCACATAGGGCAACAAAATGGAAGAAATTAATACAACACTCTCTAGCTGGAAAAAGCTTTTCTACCCTGCTAATGCTGATTTTCTTGTAAACTAACACAGAGAGTAGCAGAGGACTGACAATTTTGATTTGATGCTAATATTTGCAAATTTAAATAAGATAATCACAGTATACATATGTAACTGGGTACCTGGGCGTAGGTGTTGAGCGAAGCTGCAGAAGCGTTCTTACAGCAAATCATTCATGATAGTTTTGATAACAGGCCTCATAACCTAACCTTAGTGTTCTGATGAAATTTGATCTTTGAGAGAGATAAGAGTGCTGCTAGCTTATCATCATCATCATGACGGTAATTTTTCACCAGCATTGCCCAAAACAGCCCTAGGGTTTGCTCTGTGGTACCACGACATCACTAAGTAAAATGTGTGGGAACTGGCAATAGCCATTTCAACAGCTTGGTAGCACATCTGCCAGTTTAAGGTCTACTATTTGTTTAGTGCAGAAAACAGGAGCTCCCAGCAGACTGGGCAAAGTCCTGTGACGCTGGTACATTTGTGTCCTGTAGCCAATAAGCACACTTAGGATACTGCAGAATCTACATGAGCTTTTCATTTTTATGGTTGCATGGGTAATAAAGAGGAACAACATAGTATTGAGTGGGTCTGTTTTGGTGACACCAGACTATATTAAAAGCAGAGATTATAATAGGCATTTCTTAAATGTTGTTTGCAAATATTTGAAAATGTGACTCCAGTATGCTAGAAGATTATTCCCAGTATGCTACTCAGACATCTAATTTTGACCAAACAATGCTCAGTGACTTTTGAAGTGTATGGGAAGGACTTAGGAAACCAGTGCTAGTGAAAGTAGGAAAGAATACTAGAAGAGGAATTTGTAAATAATTGTATTGGTTACATCATCCATATGTACTGATAAGTCTGCTAGTAAATACAGCAATACATCAGTACTGGTTCGTAATGCTAACAAAACAATAAGGATAGAATCTCTTCATCACATATGGAAATTTATCCTGTGGATCAATCTGAAAAACACATAAAAATCATATTAGGCAGCCCATGAAGCATGTGGTGTTTTGACAACATAGCAATTAAGTTTGTGAATGCCATCCTTTATTGCAGAAGCAAGAGGCAATCAAAATAGGAAAAGGGCTATTATCTCTGTCTCCAACATGAATTAGAGCATAATCAAAGTAGAAACATTGTGTCCTCACTTCAAAAAAGACAGTGAGAAACTGGAGTGTGTTCAGAAAAAGTTTATAGGCACAACTCAGAGTCTATAAAACATACCTGACACATTAAGACTTAAGCAAATGAGTCTATTCTATTTATCCAAAAGAAAATTTAGAAGTGATTTAATTCCAGACTAGAAATGCTTACATGGAAAAATACTTCAGATGGTGACAGATCTGATCTAACAGAATAAAAATCATGCTTAAATCAAATGGCCGAAAGCTGGAATGAAACAGGCAGATTAAAAAAGAAACAGAAATCTTTAAAAGAGAAACTACCAAAGCTTTGGAGGGATTTGGGCATGTGATATGTTTTCATGTGCCTGAAGTTTTAAGAGTCATGATTGAAGAGTCATTCTAAAAGATATGCATAAAGCTCAAACAGAAACTCTAATCTTGGTGTAGAAGTTATTGAGCAAGGTTTTCCTAGCTTGTAAAAGGTAAGACTGTATGCCTGTAATGCTCCATTTGGATGCCTGGCTCTTTCTGCAGGCCATGTGAATGTGGAAGTAACATAGCTAAAGAGGATCTATGGTGAATTGTTACACTTAAAGGATCTTCTAGGTAGTTATTCTAGAATTCCATCTCTGTTGGTTATACAGCATTCTACAAAGCTGAGAAAAGCAGCTGCTCTATATTTACAGAACAGGACCAGCTGAAACACATCAGAAACAAGACATGACCCTAACATCAGTTACAAAGGCTACCCTACCCTCGTGTGATCATGTTTCCAACGACTCAGCATGTCTGACTAGCCCTTTGTCCTGTTGCTATCCTCAAACTAAACTGGGGAGGATTCACATGCTTCATATTCATTCACATAGTTCATGCATGAGCTATGAACTTTGACGTCCTTGACTCACAGGAGCCCCCAACCATCTCTAACATCCTTGAATTCAAGACACCTCAATATAGCTCTCTGCTAATGCTGAGAAGGTAAATACACATATACACATGCTCTGAGCACTTTCAGGGTACAGACGAGAAGTACTCTGCATGGCTGTATACTGATGTATGTGTACATTAGGTACAAACACATGGAGCAATAAGGTAGAACTTATGTGCTTGTGGATTCAGAGCTCTAATTTCATTGCCAAGTTGCAGTTCTCTGCAAATCCCTAGTTTTTTTCTGCCATTTTGCTCTATCTGGTGCTCTACAGCAATCCTTTACACTAAAACACCCACAAAGCTACCTGTGAATGATTCATATCCAACTAATTCTGCATGCAGTTAGTTACTGCCTGAAGGTGACATTGCTGACGCTTTATCCTTCTCACCAGACACCACAGATGTCCCCAGCAGCCCCTCACAGTCCTGCTTTTTTTCCGGTAGGAGAGGATCGGCTTTATTCCAGTCAATCCTGCCTCCTGCCTGGAAGGATGGGGAGATAGGTGATTTGGACTAGTCAGAGGTCACACAAAGGCTACCTGGAGCAGCTGCTGAAGGTAGAATATCTGAGGGTGAAGAGGCAAGAGAGAGCTGCTGGGGTCCAAGGCAGTTCAGTACAGTTCTGCCAATCACTATTCTGTTTCCTTCTCTGGAAAGATTGACATTTTTGCCATCAAAGCTGCAAGTCTGCCTTGCTTTTTGATCCTTCAGGGTGCTGCACACTTTTTTTCCTCTTTAGGATGTCACTGGTCCTTGCTGAAGTGTGATGTCCCAGTGTCTGACCACCACACACCAACCTGCACAGCAGTGCCAGCCATCTCCAAGGAAAGCTTTCACAGGGAAGCCACAATCCTTCAGTTGTCACCCACCACAATTTCAGATTTCTAAACAGAGCATTCTTCACCATTCTTCAGCATTCCTTAATCAGATGAAACAGATTATTTGAAGGAAAAAGGGTCAAGGGTGTTTTCTACTGTTTTTCATTCCAAGATTTCTGCCAAGGTTTGTGGGCAATGGCTTGTTCACTCTTGCTGTCCTGTGCTGGGTTAGGTAATTTCTTCCAAATGAACAATAAATTATTCATGCAGGATATAAGTCTTTAAGGAGGCCTGTTTTTCTGCTGACCCAGTAACTGTAGTTTATTACATACATTAAGTCAATTTTATTTTCATTTTTGCACTCCAGAGTGGATGCTTACCACTGTTCTCTCAGCAGCCTTCTGAAACGTGTTTGACATGCCCATTTCCTAACTGCTTTTCACTGAACACAGAGACTCTTGGGTGACAGAAAATAAGAAATCCTTTACAATCAAGACAAAGGAGTCCCCAACTACCTTTAGATTTTTTTGGTAAGTCTTTCCCTCTTGTTCTGTCTTATAGCTGCAACATACCACCATGGGATAAATGACTTTCAAAAAACAGCAGAGAGGGGCTTGACATGGTCTAGCACTGGTAATAATCCTTCTTTAAGGTGGAGACTGGACTCAATGACCTCCAGACATTCTTTTCCAATCAGCATTTCTAGAAGTCTTCCAACTCAGGCTAGAGTGTATCAGTGGACAAATTTGAGCAGTTTTACTGAGGGATAAGCATTTTGATCAAAGCTAGGTTGAAACAAATCTGTGTTTTCAGTCAACTTTCAGAGTGCAGAAGAGACAAAGGAAATTTTATTTACTACATAAAAAAGCGAGGTGGAGTGACAGAGCTGTGTGAGACATCCTTGTTTTTATGCAGAACGGGTTTACCAGCTTTGTGTCAGAAAATTTGGAAGATTTGCAGGTCCTAAAGTGTAGAAATATGTGGATTTTAACAAATCTAGCTTCCCCTCACCCAAATCCTGTTGTGAATTCAATGCAAGGTTCAGAATCAGTATAGATGTGTTGGTTCAACTTACATAAGGATACAGCCAATAATGAATAGTGTAGCTTAAAGAAGGAGGGTTGTGGAAGATGATGGTGGGAAAGACTTTAGAGAATGACTAATTTCACCTAGAATTTAATGTTCATTATTTTCATAAAATGAAGTTGCTTATACCATGTTTGGGTGACTGGTATGGTGAAAACTATTGCTAGATCACTAGTTGTACCTGATTAACACCTTCTTAAGAGTCTTATGTTATACGGCTTGGCACTTCTGCATTTATTGATAGCAGTCAGGCAACCTAAATATGTTCCTTTTTCATCCACCTAAACTGCTCTATGGAATTAAAACCTACTAACATATCAAGGGCACAACAAAGTATATTGATAACCTTTGCATTAGTTCTGCTTTTCATTAAAAACTGTTTTAAAGGTGTGATACTGAGAGTTAGTGCTCCCTCAATAGAAGATGCATTAAATGGTAGTGGTTATTGCATTCAATTTCTAGTATCTATGCAAAACACTTAGCAGGAAAATAAATAATTTCTGATTTATAACAGGACAACTTTGTGATAGAAAATGTGTGAGGTGAGAATCAGGACTGTACAACTTTCTCTTTGGATTAATTTGGATAAAATCCCAAATGCCCACACACTTAGGCATGACTATCCTCATTTGCTGTTCTGTGCAACTTTATTTGACCAACTCCATATTTAGCAAAAATTGGAGATGTTGCACTGAAGTACTATGGAGAAAGGCAGATGATCAGAGCTTCATAACACAGAAGAGGACTCGGAATGTATCAAGACAGATCTCCCATCCCTCCCAAAACTCACGTCATAATCTGGAAACAATGCTAAAGATTTAATTTAGTAAACTTGTTTCACAATAGGCCACTCCACATAAAGACAATGGTGTCTTTCTACTATCATTTCACTCAAAACCCACTTTTTTTCTCCATGCAACAATAACTGCCATGCAAATTCATTTTCTAGCACAGGCCCAGACTAAAATCATACCTTTAAGGAGAATTTTGCTACTGACATAAAAAGCACGATTTAATGGACTGTGCTTGCACTCTTGCATAATGAATGCAATCTTCCTTCCTTCCTTCCTT
>WAAE01025718.1:0-20201 GCA_013400495.1 Nicator chloris
AATTTTACTTTATTTTTTCCCCAGGGATGTTTTGGGCTAATTTGCCTGCAGCTCACTATTTCATTCACTCTTTCTGAACATCAGCACATGAATAACTTTCTGCTAGGTTACAGGGATTTTTCCAGCACACCAAAATTAATAAAAATTAACAACAAGCTAGAGATTTCATTTGCTGTTCCTTCAAGATTTATACACAAATTACTTGGGTTTGATAGTTAATTACCTAACCAGCATAGCTCAACACCCCTCCTGTATTACAAATGCTGCATTGCACCAGCAAACAGGGGTAAGACCAAGGCCATAAATTTTCAGTATCCTTAGCCCTTAGTTTACTTCTAGCATATACTGCAGAAATAGAGGACAGGTTTAAAGAAGCTGCCAGCTTTTGATGACAGTAACCAATACAGAAAACCTATGAATTTTAGAACTTTTCATTTTCTCAAAAGACGTCCCTCTCATTAGGCAAGGATAGAGCTTTCATATCTGTTATATGAGACATTCACACATTTCTGGGGATAACACTGACATGCCACCCTAGAGGAGGAGGCAAAAGGGATGACTTCTGAGAATCTCTTACTCTTCTGAAAATAAACTTGAAATAATGGATGTTCATATAAAAGATTAAAGACTTCTTAAGAGCTAAGTTTTCCTTTCCATGTTTCTTGCTATCTAGTTTGTTTTCTGAACCACTTAAGCTTTAATACAATAGCTGAAAACTTAAAATCATAAATGTGAATTTCATGCACGATGATCACAAATGCCAAATATATTGCAGACATGAAGACATCTCCTGCCTGTTAAAGAATGAGAACCCAAATTCTTGTAAATACTTTACACAACACATCATGATGAAACAACAGGAATGAAGCAATTAAGTGCCAACTTCAGCATATTACTAGCTCCTTTTTTAAGATTAGGAACATGAAGTGGACTAAGTGGAACAATTATGCAGATTTGAAACTAAAAGAATCAAATGAGGAGTCTAAAAGTTGATAGCAAACTTCAGCACTTAATTACATAAGTCTTGTGATAATATGGCTTTAAATCCTTACATAATAGGGGGAAGTATGCAGTCAACATCCACCAGCATTGAGCAGTGGAGAATTATAATTCATAAAAAATAATTTGGGATAAAACTTAAAATTTTATTATCTATGTATTGTCTGCCAAGAAAAAATAAATTAATATTTCTTCAGTCAATTTCATTTTTTAAAAAGCTTATATATTTTAAACAGGAATTGCAGCAAAAAACACAATAAGAAATATCACTGCATGCATACAAAGTATTACTTCAAACATTTAGTTTTTGAAGACAACACAGAAACACTGAAAAGGGTAAATAATCAATCGGTCTACCTAACAAGGCACACTTACATCTTCATTCCAATCTTCTGCAGTCCATTCTTCTACTGAGTTTTTCCATGCTCCTATTGGAATTAGAGGAAGGAAAGGAAACAGTTACAAGCTAAAAGCACAATGTCAAATTTCAACCATTCTGCTTTAGAAGCAATCCTGTTTTCATTATACATGGAACACAAAGCAAGGAGATAGTGGTTGGAAACATGGGAAGCTCTAGAAAACTTTTGCAGATTTAAAAGTTTGGGAGGTGGGTTTGGTTATTTTCCCATCTAATTTCTGATTTCAGGTATTTCTTAGACACTTTGGTACCAGACATTATTTGCATGAACACGTCTCTACCCAGTGATTAACTGCAAACATTGGAAGAACTTCCTCCTATGACAGTGAGAGGTTACTCAACCCTCCCATAGGATCTCCCAGTTTCATGCACAAATTCATACAGAACTTGAACAAAACATGACCACAACACCTCCTCTACCACCCATAATCCTACTGTCAACATACTCAAATTCAAGACCTAAACTACACCTCTGGAGGCTCCTTTCCAACATCTTAACTCTCTCTCCTCGGGGCAAAATAAGCCAAATACCCTCCCCTGAGAGAGCAATTTTTTAAAAAAAACATATAATGGATATAATGGCAGCAGAAGAGTCAATAGCTTCCACTGTAGCTGCAAAACACTTTGTCCATCCCATAACTTGTTGCAGAGTTTATTTGGAAAACACTGGAGGACAGCACACAGCCCACAGCATCCAGCAACAGGAAAACTACAGGAAACAATACTACAGATGCAAAAACATGATCCATCATGATAGTTGTTTCATCGTAGAAGGCAATCAGGCTGGTCAAGCATGACTTCCCTCTTGTGAATCCATGCTGATCACTCCTGATCACCTTGTCCTCCATATGGGTAGAGATGGCCTCCAGAATGAGGGCTCTGTCACCTTCCCAGGGATTGAGGTGAGGCTGACTGGCTGGTAGCTCCCTGGGTCCTCCTACTTGCTCTTTTTGAAGATCGAGGTGACATTTGCTTTCTTCCAGTCCTCAGGTGCCTCTCCTGATCTTCACAACCTTTCAAAGATTATTGTAAGTGGCCTCACTATGGTGTCCGCCAGCTCTCTCAGCACTCCTGGATGCATCCCGTCAGGACCCATGGACTTGAGGATGTCAAGTTTGCCTAGGTGTTTTCTGACCCAATCCTCCTTGACCAAATGAATGTCTTCTTCCCACCATTTCTTTACCCTGCTCTCCTGGGTCAGAAATCCCTGAGGGCTGGTCTTGTCAGTGCAGACCGATACAAAGGCGGCATTCAGTAACTCTGCCTTCTCTGCGTCCTCTGTCACCGGAGTCCCCCCTGGATTTAGTAACAGGCCCACATTATCCTTAGTTTTCCTTTTGTTATTGTTGTATTTGAAGGAGCCCTTATTGCTGTCCTTAACATCCTGGGCCAGATTTAATCCCAGATAGGCCACGGCCTTCCTCATCTCATTTCTACTTACTCTAACAACTTCTCTATATTCATTCCAAGTGGCCTGACCCTGCTTCCATCTCCTGTGTGTTTCCTGCTTATACTTGAGTAGTGACAGAAGTTCGTTATTCATCCATACAGGTCTCTTGTCCCCTTTGCCTGACTTCTTGCTGATTGTGATGCATCGTTCTTGAGCCTGGAAGAAGTGGTGCTTGAATACTGACTAGCGTTCTTGGACTCCTCTTCCCTGCAGGGCCCATTCCCATGGGATTCTTCCAAGAAGATCTTTGAGGAGGCCTAAGCTCTCCTGAAGTCCATGGTTGCAATCATACATGCTGCCCTCTTCCTCCTTGCCCAATACTGAACTTCACAATCTCATGGTCACTGCAGCAGGCAGTGAAAAGCATGGCCACATCAGGCCTTTCTTGTTTATTAGTATAGGGTTAAGCAGCTTGTTGGTTTCTCCACCCCTTGTGTCAGAAAGTTGTCATGAGTGTTTTCCAGCAACCTCCTAGACTGTTTGTGCTTCTCCCTCTTTGGGCTCATATCTCAGTGTATGGGGTCTAACTGAGACAGAGTTCATTTTTCAATAGCAGCCCTCACAGTGCTGTGCTTTGCATTGGTAGCTGGGAGGGTGTTGAGAACACACCAGCGTTTTGGCTGAGCAGCACTGTCCCTGTAACATTCCTTCCCCCATCAAGGGGGCTGGGAGTGGGCAAGATCCTGGGAGGGGACACAGCCAGGCCAGATGACGCAAATTAACCAAAGGGATATTCCATACCATATGACATCAGCTCAGATATAAAAGCTAAGGGAGAGAGAAGGAATGAGGGGCATTTGTTATTCTACAATGTTTGCTTTCTGGAGCAACCACTATGCGTGATGAAGCCCTGCTTCCTGAGAAGTGTCTGAACATGGCTCGATGATAAGTAGAGATTAACTTTTTCCTTTGCTTATGCACATGCAAACTTCTGCTTTTTTTCCTTTGCTTTAGTAAACTGCCTTATCTCAACCTATGAGTTGTTTTCCATCTTATTCTCTCCCCTGTCCCACTGGGGAGTGATAGAGCAGCTTAATGGACACCTGGCACCCAGCCAAGGTCAAACCACTACACTCAGGAACTGAAACCAGGTGTTGTTTCCTTCTTGAGAGAGTATACAGAAGGTAAACACCATGGGGATACCCTGTGCTTTTACTTGTGGGACCATGGAGAAGGCATGAGGAAGCGGGATGGAAAACCTACTTTGACCCTAGAGGCACAGGTGCAGGAATTGCAGGGAAAAACAACCCAATCCTGGGTTCATCCAGGAAAGTTGCTGCTCCAGTGGACAGATTCCCAGGCAGAATGGAAGGGCTGATTTCACTACTGATTCTATGGAACGAAGTTCTAATCCATTTCTACAAGAACTAAATGTAGAATCCTGTAATCAGTATTAGAGAGGTCCTGCCTCTAGCCATGTAGAAGAGAGGGACAACTGAGTTTACCGGACTGTGTGGCTCCAATGGCCTGGAACATCAGACCCACAAGAGTATAAGCCTCTAGTCGATACCAGTGCACAGTGTACCCTAATGTCATCAAGCTATGGCAAGTTGAATATGAGTCAACAGTGTGCCCTGGCAGGCAGGAAGGCCAACCGTGTCCTGGGGGGCATCAGGCAAGGAATCGCCAGCCAGTCAAAGGAGGTGATTGTCTCGCTCCACTCTGCACTGGTATGGCCTCATCTTGAGTACTGTGTGCATTTTTGGGCACATATAAAGCTATTATAGAGAATCCAAAGGAAGGCTGTGAAGATAGTGAAGGACCTTGAAAGGAAGTTATATGAGGAGTGGCTGAGGTCACTTGGTCTGTTCAGCCTGGAGGAGACTGACAGGAGACCGCATTATACAGCTTCCTCACAAGGGGCAGGCACTGATCTCTCCTCTCTGGTGACCAGTGACAGGACCTGAGTGAATGACATGAAGCCGTGTCAGGGGAGGTTTAGATTGGATATTAGGAAAAGATTCTTCACCCAGAGGATGGTTTGTTGGGGTAACAGGTGTTGGTGTAAGCAGAGAGTTAAACAGAGATCAACAGCAGTGCTGGCAGCAGCAGCAGCATCTCTCTGGACAGTGTGAACCTAAGACAGAACTGGACGAATGAGTCTTTACTTCAACATAAAACTGTACACTCTTCACACTCCTTTACCATGGCTTTGGAGAGAACAATGGAAAATGTCAAGAGGACAGATTTATTGTAAAACTGTGATTATGTCTGTAAGCTGTAACCAAAAAAAAGCTCTTAGGAGTAGATATATATACTGATGCTTCCAAATAAGTCTCAGATTCACTCCGTCTGCTGGTGGGTCTCGTCCCTTCATGTATCACAGTGGTTGAGCACTGGAACAGGCTCCCCAGGGAAGTGATCACAGCACCAAGCCTGCCAGAGTTCAAGAAACATTTGGATAATGCTCTCAGGCACATGGTGTAACTCTTGGGGGTGTCCTGTGCAGGGCCAGGAGTTGAAGTTTGATGATCCTTGTGGGTCCTTTCCAACTTGGGATATTCTATGATTCTATAAAGGGGAAGAACCCATTTGTATTTCTGGAGTGAAAGGGGGATCCCAAGAGCTGACTGTATTGGAAGCTGAAATCAGCCTAACTGGGAATGAATGGCAAAAGCACTCCTCTTTTAATGGCCCAGAGGCTCTGTGCATCCTTGGCATAGACTATCTCAGGAGAGGGTATTTCAAGGACCCAGAAGTACATTGGTTGACTTTCTGTATAGCTGCCCTAGAGACAGAGGAAAATTATCATCTACCTACCTTGCCCGGTCTCTTGGAGGACTCTTTAGTTGTGGGGTTGCTGAAGGCTGAAGAACAGCAGATGCAAAGAGTGCACCAGCAGCAATATCATGCCAACTGAGACTGCCTGATTCCCATCCATAAGCTGACTCATTGACTGGAGAGCCAAGGAATGATCGGCAGGACCCACTCACCCTTTAATAGTTCCATATGGCCAGTGCGAAAGTCTAATGGAGAATGGAGACTGACAGTGGATTATCGTGGCCTGAATGAAGTCACACCACTGAGTGCTGCTGTGCTGGACATGTTGGAGCAATATGACCTGGAGTCAAAGGTAGCCAAGTGGTGCCACAACTGATATCGCTAATGTCTTTTTCTCAATTCTTCTGGCAGCAGAGTGCAGGTCACAATTTGCTTTCACTTGGAGGGGCATCCAGTACACCTGGAATCAACTGCCCCAGGGGTGAACACACAGCCCTACCATCTGCCATGGACTGATCCAAAATGCACTGGAACAGGGTGAAGCTCTGGAACACCTGTAATACATTGATGATATCATTGTGTGGGGCAATACAGCAAAGTAAGGTCAGGGACCTGCCCAAAAGATCCAGGTTTTAGGAATAAAATGGCAAGATGGACGTTGCCAGATACCAGTGGATGTGATTAACAAAACAGCAATGTCTCCATCAACTCACAAGAAACACAAGCTTCTTTAGGCACTGTAGGCTTTAGGAGAATGTACATTCCAAAATATAAGCTCTCTCTACCAAGTGACCCAGAGGAAGAATGTTTTCAAATGAGGCCCTGAGCAATGAAAAGCCTTTGAGCAAATCAGAGGAGACAGTTCATACTGTAGCCCTTTGGGCTGGTCAGGACAGGGCAAGATGTAAAAAATGTGCACCGCAGCTGGGGAGAATGATCCTTCCTGGAGCCTCTGGCAGAAAGCACCAGGGGAGACTCAAGGTTGATCCCTGGGGTTTTGGAGTTGGGGATCTGAAGCCCACTATACTCCAACTGAAAAAGAGATAGTGGCAGCTTATCAAGGGGTCCTAGCCACTTTGGAAGTGATTGGCACTGAAGCACAGCTCCTCCTGGCACCCTGACTGCCAGTGCTGGGCTGGATGTTCAAAGGTGAGGTCTCCTCTGCACATCATACAACTGATGCTATATGGAGTGAGTCACACTGATCATACAACAAGCTCCAATAGGGAACCCCAGTCATCCAGGAATCTTGGAAGTGATCATGAACTGGCCAGAAGGCAAAGGTTTCAGAATGTCACCAGAGGAGGAGGTGACATGTGCTGAAGAGGTCCCACTATATAATAAATTACAAGAAAGTGAGAAGCAATATGCCTTCTTTATTGATGGATCCTGGCATCAGTTTGCAGAGGTGAAAGCCATCCAGTTGGCCTTAGACATTGCTGAACAAGAGAAACGGCCAATACTTTGTCTATACTGATTCATGGATGGTGGCAAATGCCCTATAGGGGTGGTTGCAGCAATGGAAGCAGAAAGACAGGGGCAAACCCATCTGGGCTGCTGCATTATGGAAGGATATTGCTGCCCAGGTGGAGAACCTGGTTGTGAAGGTACATCACATAGATGCTCATGTACCCAAGAGTCAGGCCACTGAAGAACATCAGAACAACCAGCAGGTGGATCAAGCTGCTGGGATTGAAGTGGCTCAGGTGGATCTGGATTAGCAAAATAAGGGTGAATTATTTATAGCTCAGTGGGCCCATGACACCTCAGGCTATCAAGGAAGAGATGCAACATATAGATGGGCTTGTGATCGAGGGGTAGACTTGACTGTGGACACTATCGCACAGGTTATCCAGGTATGTGAAACGCTGCAATTAAGCAGGCCAAGCAGTTAAAGCCTCTTTGCTATGGAGGATGATGGCTGAAATATAAATATGGGGTGGCCTGACAGATTGACTTTATTGTGCTCCCACAAACCCACCAAGGCAAGCACCATGTACTTCTGATGGTGGAAGCAACCACAAGATGGCTGGAAACATACCCTGTGCCCCATGGCACTGCTCAGAACACTGTCCTGGGCCTTGGAAAGCATATCTAATGGAGACACGTTACTCCAGAAAGAATTGAATCAGGCAATGGAACTCATGTCCAAAATAACCTCATAGACACCTGGGCCAAAGAACATGCCATTGAGTGGGTGTATCACATTCCCTATCACACACCAGCCTCTGGAAAGATTGAATGATGTAATGGACTGTTAAAGACTACACTGAGAGCAATGGGTGGTGGGACTTTCAAACACTGGGATACACATTTAGCAAAAACCAACCTGGTTAGTCAATACCAGAGGATTTGTCAATCAGGCTGGCCCTGCCCAATGAAAACTTTTACGTATTGTAGAAGGGAATTAAGTTCCTGTAGGGCACATTAAAAATAAGCTGAGGAAGTCTGGCTTATGCCTACCTCAGGCAAAGGCAAACCCATCCATGGGATTGCTTTCACTCAAGGACCTGGGTGCGCTTGGTGGGTTATGTGGGAGGATGGGGAAGTCTGTGTGTGTCTCAAGGGGATTTGATTTGGGGAGAATTGCCAAAGAATTAAACTGTATGGTGTTAATAACTATATAACACTGTATTATCACCTCTGTGGCAGCTATATGCATCATCGCACTGGGCACCTTGTGACATCCATCTTTGCCACATCCATTCTGGAAATACGAACCTGACTTCCCTCTGATTGGCACATTAATGAAGAATGAACTTTCATAAACCAGAACAAGTGCAGCAATGATGGAATCAGAACTGGCTTCAACATGCAACAATCTAACACCATCCACCATCTTTCCTGCTGAAAGACTCTTAGGACAGATGGACCCCAAAGTCATGGACTAAATTAACTCAATGAACTTTTATAGGGATGTTCCATAGACTAAGAGAATGATATCTGTCTGTACATCTATCAAAAAATAGGAAAGGTGATGGGATATTGGGAAGTGTGGGACCTGGCATGATGCAAATGGTATGGAATAAGGGGTGGGCATTGTCCTGGTTTCATCTGGGATGCAGTTAATTTTTTTTCTTAGTAGCTCGCTGTCCTAGGGTGACTTTATGATGCTTGTATCCCCAATTGTCTGCTCTGTTTGTGTTGGATATTATGTCCTGTACCTTTAAGGTTGGTTTAAAGAGCAAAGAAGTGCGCAGTTTGTTTTGAGAAACTGCTCTGACTCCTCCAGATTTCTTTTTTTTTTTTTTTTTCTTCTCTTCGGACTGTGCTGTCTACAGACAGACAGACAGACAGACAGAGCTCTCCTCTTTTTTTTTTCCTTTTAATTAGTTTTTGGCTAGCTGAAGCAGAGGTGTGTCACCCTGGTTTTTTCAGCCTTCTGATGTTTACCTTTGAAAATTCTTTTTCTCACGCACGTTTCTGTAAATAATAGATTTGTTTACATGTAGTTTTATCTTGTTTACATTCTTTCTTTGAGGAGGAGTTTCTTGATGGACATCTGTCTTGACCAATGTGATTGGAGAGGTGTTAACTTTGTCTACCAATCACTGGACTTTTTTGAAATACTATATAAAGGAGTCAGAAATTTAAATAAATCCNTTAAATAAATAGCTTTTTCCACTTTTTCTCAGAGGAAGTTTATTCCCGGACCAGCTGAGGGGGAGGGGCTGTTTGGATTTGCTTCCCAGAGGAACCCCATTTGGAGTTTTTCCTCCCAAATTTGCCCTAAACCAGGACACTGGTACAGTGCTGTGCTCTGGATTTAATATAAGAATAGTGTTGATAACACACTGATGGTTTGGTTGTTGCTAAGTGGTGCTTACCCTGAGTAAAGGGCTTTTCAGTGTCTCATGCTCTGCCAGTGGGCAGGTGCACAAAAAGCTGTGAAGCTGTGAGGGAGCATGGCCAGGACAGGTGACCTAAACTGCCCAAAGGGATATTTCATACTATAGAACATCATGCCCAGTATATAAACTGGGGGAGTTACCACAGTCCAGTGAATTTTGTCTGATGTGCTAATTCCAAACCTCCATTTAGGCCTGGAATTAACGCCTTCCTGTTTGTCATCTGTGCCTGTTGTGGTGGCTTATCTTATGGGAACATCTCTCTTTGACAGTATTTTGAGACAAGTAAACTGCATTCTTTAAGTCCTGACAGTGATCAAGTGCTTAGACCCAGAGCTACCTCCTCAAATGACATCTGGACTTGGAGAGCTCCTGAGATTCAGAAGAAATACATAATTTTACGAATCATCCAAAATGTAAAAAAATGATGTATTGACACAAAACCAAAGATGATAAATATACCAAAACTAAAAAAAAACCAAAACAAAACACAACCAATACTGGCATATTACATAAGGAAAAGAGACTTGGGCAGGAAGGGAAATTCAGTGGAACACAATAGGCATCAGAGCTCACTCGGGAAGGAGAAACCACAAAAAAAACATCAGCAGTAAAACTGCCCCACGTGTTGCTATCCCAACACTTTCACATCCCCCACTGAACCACTACAGCCAACCTGCTCCCAACACTCCACTACCCTCCCCAAGCACAGCCACCCCACCAATGCACTTCCCCAAGACAGCACTGCCACCAGCCAAAATTGAAAACCACAGTGGGAAACCTGTTCCACTCAGAAAGCAAGGAAAGGAAAGCCATGACACCACAGAAAGCCATTCACATGGCAGCACCCAAAGCATAGCACTCACTCACACCACCACCAAGCCTGACCAGGCTCACATACCCAGCACTCACAGCCCCACCTAGGCTGTGCTCACAGACCTACAGCCCTGCCTGTGGTATGGTACCCTGGTGCTCCTGCCAGGCCTCACCACCATCCATGTCTGCAAAACACCCTACCCCTGGGACAGCCTCCAGCTCCTTCAGGCCATGGCTCCTAGCATACCACAGCCCTGCCACCACCAGCAGACACCCTTTCTCCTCCCCTCCTTCACACCTACAGCAGCTGCTGCTATCATACTCTGCATCCTCCAGAAGCTCTTCACCACCCTCAGCAGCCCAAACACCCCTGCCCACCACCACTGGCATGCCAAGATACGGCATCACGTCCTGCACCACATCCAGCAGCTTGAGCAGTATGTGCAGGCCAGTGGCATACTCTTTGAAGGCCAAGGGCCCTGCAACCTGCTGCTCAGCATCAACAAATATTTTGGGTGCATCCAGGACTTCCTCTGCACCCACCACCACAGACCCTATGCCTGGGACCACGTCTGCCTAGAAGCTCACACCTGCTTCCATCTCCACAACCACACCCACATCATATGTGATTAGCCCAACTACCCTGACCAACACGCAGAGCTCCACCCATGCCACTATCACAGCTTCTGGACTACTGCCCCATCCCCACCCCTGTCCTCCCACCTCCACAATCGGTGGCAAGATCCACCACAAGAACAGCCATGGACCCTGAGCCTCCACTGACTACTCATTTATTCTATTTATTTTGACATGGGTTTTAAACTATTTATTCATTTATCTGACAGAAAATAAAGACCTGTTGCAAAAAAAGCATGTCAGTGCCTCTTGTCTCAGGAGCACAGGGACAAGCCTTTGGGGCGGGGAGAAGTGACCTCCACTCAACACCTGCTCCAAACAGAGCTCTGCAGTTCCCATGCTCCACAGCCCTGTGCACTCTGTTTTGGCATCTCCCCAAGAATGAAATTTCCTCAACTTTGGAAAACCTCTGCCAGGGTTTAGCCATCATCATCAGAATCATCTCTTCAGCCTGTATCTCCTCAACATTTTCCACCTTCCATCCTGGTTTAGACAGACGAATAATTAGTACTGGAGTCCTCAGTAAAAGGAAGGCATGGACCTGTTGGAGAGTTGGAGTTGTTCAGCCTGGAGAAGTGTTATAAATGGGTAATGTGATGATTAGATCTCACAATTAAGAGATGAATATTTTGTGTATGTTAAGTGAAGTTTTGTTGATGTATGGTTATGTTGTTGTAGCTTGTTGTTTGGACACGCTCTGTTCTCCCCATAGTCCTCTTTCCCCCCCTCTGTATTGTTGACACTGGACAGCCTTCATTGTCAGGGTTGTCAGGGACATGTGGAGGGAGGGCGTGTACACGTGCCCCTTGCATGGGGCAGTTGGAAATGGGAAAAGCTTGTTGCTGGGGAGGCGTGGTGTGACAACACTTCACCTCCAATCAAGTCACAAGAAGGTCTCCACCAATGGACGGTGACGAAGAGTTGACTGGCAGACTGGGAGGGGCCAGGGTTGGCTGATGCAACACCAGGGGTATAAAAGGCAGAGCAGCCATTTTGTGGGTGAGCCTGTGGCAGTTGGCCACACTCCCAGCTCTGCCCTTTTTCCTTATTCAGTCCTTTGTTGTATTTGTTAAGGTTTAATAAACCTTTAAAAATTTAAAGTGAGCGGTTGTTTCTCACAGAAGGCTCCAGGGGAAACCTTATTGCGGCCTTTCAATACTTAAAGGGGTCTTATAAGACAGATGGGGACAGACTTTTTAATAAGGCCTGTTGCAATAGAACAAGAGGTAATGGTTTTAAACTAAAAGAGGGTAGATTCAAACTAGATATAAGGAAGACTTTTTTTATTATGAGAATGGTAAAACACTGGCACAGGTTCCCCAGAGAGGTGGTGGATGCCTCATCCCTGGAAACATTCAAGGTCAGGTTGGATGGGGCTCTGAGCAACCTGATCTAGTTGAAGATGTCCCTGCTCATTGCTGGGGGGGTTTGTAGGAAACTGAATGTTATATTTATGGCTTAAACATCTTCACGAAGGACTTTTGCCTATTATAGCAAACATGTACAAAAGCTGCAGAGAAAACCACCAAAATGCTGAATGGGGCCCTGGACTGCTCGTTAATGGAGATAAGATAAAGTATCTCAGGGGTAGAAGAATACATTCACACAGGAATCAAGCTTAGCACCTTTGGGGTGGAGACCACAGCCCCGGGGGCGATCAGGTGCCAGGCTCACACAGACCCTCACACCAAAGGGTGAGGGAGAGGAAGAGAGGTTTTGGGTGTGTAATGAAAAAGCCTCTGGTTTGGGGCAGTGAACACCCATCCTCCACTGTGCAGAGGAGCTCAGCTGTGGGGCCCCTTCATCCTGTGAAAAGCTGCATTCACATGAAGGACAGCAGATAAGGTGTCATGGCCCATCAAAGGCCCCATCCCAAAGGGGTCCCCAGACCCTTCACCAGAGCACTGCAGCATGATGCAACAGATCCACAGTGTTGCAAGGGACAGTGTCAAACTTGCCGTCCCCAGGGGAGGCACGTGGGCATTCCCACCTGGCCCAAACGTATATTAATCCATGGGATTCTATACTTTGTGGTGGCAGAGGGCAGCAGGGGACTCTCACCACCAAGAAGACCAGATGGAGGGGAACAACGAGATGTTGTTGGGACCCCTGGAAGGGTGATATGTTTCTACCTAACCCCTGTCACTCTCTTCCTGTCCCCCCCACCCCCACACACACCTTTTCTTTTCTTTTCTTTTCTTTTCTTTTCTTTTCTTTTCTTTTCTTTTCTCCTTATTTACTATAAAATAAAATATATCAAGTTTTTTTGGCACCAACATCTAACCTTGTTTGACTTTAATCATGTTTTTTTGGGTATATCTTGAACCTCCCTGGGTCTGATCCATTTTATTCACAGAGGCTTAGTTTCCTTCAGTCTTCTGTGTTAAACAGGTTTGTAACAGAGATTGAACTAGATGACCTTTAAAGATCCCTTTCAACCCAACCCATTCTATGATTACATGAAGGAGAGACACAGCAGAGATCACTTTGACTAGGCTGAATTCAGCTACTCTTACCACTTCAGGCACTTTTCATGCCAACTGTCTCATTCTGTTGCTTGAAAACACCTAGCAGCATGAGCTATTCTAGGGCAACATAGACAAGGTCCAGCCATGGACCTTCTACATCAGTGTACCTCCTGCAGGGACAGCGTTGGAAAATATACCAAGTTTAAATTTTTTTATTTTTTAACTTTAGTCAGGTTTGTTCACCTTTGCCCTGGGGGAAGGGAATTAAAGTTTCTTTCCAGGGTATTGTTCCACCAGGTGGGGCAGGACTTCTTCCCCCCTCCTCTCTCTACCACAGATGGCTGGTACAGATGGGAGAGATAACCCAGGTGGGTCAAAGGCCCAGCAAGGGGTCATGTCCTGGTGCAAAAAGGTCTGCAGCTCAACCAAGTATCAACATCTTGATATGGAGAACAGATGTGGGAAGAGATAAAAGAAAAATAAATATCATTGACCAAAGACACTGTTCTTTCTTACTATAAAAGTCACAGAGATTATCATGGAGGTAGAAGGCTCTTACACACTCCCTGGAAACGTGTGGGATGGCTACTCCCTGAAGCCTGGACGCATCTTCGTGGGTACTTTTCTGGAAATTGAGGGAAAGGATTTCTATGTTGTCTTGGTTTGAAAGACAGGTGTCTGCTGGGGAGAGCAAGGCCTCCCTTGGAATGGACAAATCAAACTCCCTTCCTTCTGTATTATTGCAATTTTTGAAAATTAAGGGAGCTCTCAGGCAAAGATATTGAGGGTAGGAATAGCAGTTCTTTACTGATATATATAGATATATAAAACAAAAGAAAACAAACAACAACTACTACTGTATTAACAATAAAACAGAACTAGGAACCTCGAGGGGCTCTGCTTTCACAGAGCCCAGGGGAAAATTCTGATCCTAGTGCTTTCTGGAGAGCAGAGTTGGAACGGTGGGAAGTCCCAGCTAGTGGATGAGACAAATCAGAAGTTCTGCAGTGGTAGCTGGAAATTACAGGGTGTCCCGGCAGGGCAGGAGTTGCAAGGTCACTTTGTAGCAAAGAAGGAGCGGTGCCAATGAAAAGCCGCCCTGGCGGCGGTGGGAAGGGCTGGCAGGAGGGGGAGATGAGCTGCAGGGTCCCGGGCACAGGGGCAGACGATACCTAGCTTCCCTAGGCTGGAATCGGAGGTGACTCAACTCCTCTTGCAGCAAGCAAAAAACAGCCTTGCCGTCTCCATCCTTGCCGAGGGCCAGAGACACACTGCCTAAAACTCAGCCTGTTGGTTCCTTGCCCCCAAAACTTGCACTATCTTCTCCCTCTCAACTTTTGGCCACTTCTTTTGTTTGGGCTAAGTACTCATAAGTACCCAGTAGTTAGTTTCTTAGCAACTTATGGGAAAGAATTCTACATTAAAAAAAAAGGAAACAAATCTAACCCCCAACAGATGTGTGCCCCATCAGCAACTGGATGGTAAACTACATTGAATCCTAATCTATATTATTTCTTTGATAGCTGTAAATAGGTACCTTTAATCATGCACTTGAATCCTAAGTAGTATGTAACAAAAGGTTAACCATGAGTAACATTGTAACAAGATGTGCAGGTAAAACAAGCAAGATAACAAAGAAAGCAAGATAGCAGGGCAAGTGAGATAACCAACGCCATCAAGAGCAAGATAACAAGTTTTAACAAAACTTGCAAACTGCAAATTTAGCTAAAAACAGGTTAGACTGAAAAAACAAGAAGCACCAGGCATGTGCTGTAGAGGTAAAAAGTTCAAACGTGAGGAAGACTACATTAGTCTTCATCAAAAGACCACCAGAAGACTGATGACCACCACAGAAGGAACTGATACATGCGTAAAAGCAACAAACCGTTGTAAAACCATGACACAGCTTTATGCAAATACGAGTATGCTAATGATATGTTGTAATTGTGATGTTGCGCAGGAGGACTTTTAAAATGTAACTGTTATAGATGAGTAATGCGATGGTTGGCTCTCACAATTAAAAGATAAATATTATGTGTATGTTAAGAGGAGTTTTATAGATGTATAGTTATGTTATTTTAGTATGTTGTCCCCATAGTCCTCTTTCCCTTCCCCCTTATATTGTTGTCACTGTTTGGGGCATTTGGGGAAGGGCAGGCTTGTTACTAGGAGGTGCAGTATGGCAACACCTGACCTCCAATCAAGTTGTAAGAAAGTGATCTCCACCAATAGATGGCAGAGAAGGAGTTGACTAACAAGACTGGGAGGGGCCAAGAGTATAAAAAGCAGGGCATCCATTTTGTAGACAAGCATGTGGCTGCTAGTCACGGAGACTCCCAGCGCTGCTCTTTCTCCTTATTCAGTCTTTTGTTGTATTTTGTTAAGGTATAATAAAGCTTTGAAATTTTAAAAGTGAGTGTTGTTTCTCACATAACTGAAAGCTAAAAAAGATGGAGTGAGTTTTTGCTGGAAAGATCCCCCTCACTCCCAGCACTGAATAAACAAATACCTGCTCTATAGCCGTCTGAGTATGAAGTTTTATTTTCTTGCCCAGTTTTGGGCTTCACACTGTATGTTATCTACTAGTAGTTACCTTTTTTTGTTGTTGTTTTATGCCTGTGTAGTAAACAGTCTGTTTAAAGTCCTAATGTCTGTTGATTTTGTGTCTATTAAATGAATAATTCATTCTATAATAAACCTAATCGGCCATTATTAAAGAACTTGCGGACAAGAGTGGGTTTTGGAGTGTTGTCCACCCCAACAAGACTACTGTCTGCTGCCAGAGGCCTAGGCAAAGGGCAAGGACTTATCTAAACTCATATCTATTCATAACACCAGGTGAGGACTGATGAACTTAACATCTCAACTGACTCTGAGTAGCACAGAAGATACACAAAAGATAAAAACCATCAACTCCAAACATCACCCCTGGCATGGTCCCAGAGACCTAGTCTGGGAAAAGAGATAAGAATGAAGACCTAACTGGCATCAGAGGCTGTTGCCCTGCTTTTTCAGCCTTCTGATGTTTACCTTTGAAAATTCTTGTTCTCACACACTTTTCTGTAAATAATGGATTTGCTTACATGTAGTTTTCTCTTGTTTACATTGTTTCATGGAGGAGGAGTTCTCTCGATGAACACCTGTCTTGACCAATGTGATTGGAGAGGTGTTGACCTTGCTTACCAATCACTTGGTTTGCTTGATACACTATTTAATGGAGTCAGTGATGTAATAAAGTGAGTTCTCTTGGTTGAACCTGGGTCAGAGTTTGTGCAGTGCTTTTAGCGTGGCAAGTGCGACAGGAGGCGAAGAGATCTGTAGCCAATAGGAATCCAAATACTAAGAACTACATAACTTGGAACCAATGAACATTGAACCAATGAATTTCTGTGGGTTTTAACTGTATAAGTATCTGAAAAATCTAGTAAAATTCATGTGTCGTGAACTGATTTTCTCTGCACAACCCGAGCTATGCGTGGATGCAATTATTTCTGTTGCACGTCTTGGCCAGAAATAAAGTAATGCCTTGATTCTCTAACACTAAAAATGTTATTCGAGGGTTTCTGGTTTTCCCACAGTTTCAGTTACAACAGCACCTATGTATGACAAAACATCATGCATATGCCAGCACCCAAAGCACAGCAATCCCCAACACAACATTGCCTGACAAGACCATGGCTCCCAGACTGTCAGTAACACCACACATACATTTTCCCTGCTCAAAAAGCTTTGATAAAACGTATGACAATAGCTCTCGTAGAAGCAGAATGTGATCCTTGCTGTTGGAGGGGACCTTAAAACTTCAAGTGAAACCACTACCTCCTTCTCCTCCTACTAGAGCTCTAACTAAATTAGTTGGTTCAGCTCCATCTCCAGAGGACTCTTGGATACCCCTGCTCTTGGGGCACAGGGGCTCAAGGCCATCCCAAATGCAAGACCTTTTGCTTACAAACAGCCTTATGCGGGGGCATTTTCTTCTTTGTTCCCCAGCCATCTCAGTCAAAATGGTAGAGAAAGTACAAGACTCCTGTTACAGGCACACACACATGGGACCACAGCCAGGGACCCAACCCAGCAGGAAGAGGAGCAATATATATGCCCGAAGGAAAAGCCTTTCTTCCTTATCCCCAGGAGCTTCAAACAGGAGCTGGGACAGCTGTATCCAGGAACACATCCAACAATCAAGTGCCTACACCAAGAGCCACCTCCTCAGAAGCTGCCACTGCCACCACCAACCCCTCAAGGCTCCCAGTCCAGGAGGGGGCTCCCCAGGTTATTCCGAACAACATCATTTCACAACCCTTCCATATGTGAAAAGATCAGCTAATATGAAAACAAAGGCAACACACAAGGGAAAGGAAAACAGACCACAACCAACACCAGGTCATTACAGACAGAAGAGACTCGGGCAGAAAAGACTCAACCATTGCCCTGGGCAGCCTGTTCCAATGCTTGACAACCCTTTCCATGAAGAAATTTTTCCTAATATCCAGTCTAAACCTCCATTGGTGCAACTTGAAGCCATTTGCTCTTGTCCTATCACTTGTTACATGGGAGAAGACACTAACACCTCACTAAAACCTCCTTTCAGATAGTTGAAGGGAGCAATAATGTGTCTCCTGAGCTTCCTTTTCTCCAGGTTAAACAACCCTAACACCTTCAGCCACTCTTCCCAAGACTAGCCATAACTGCACTAAGAAATCTACACTACTGACTAGCATTTTAAGCATGCTTTATTTGCTGGGTTATAAAATAAAGTTGCCTGAGTTTGACACAGGTGTTCAGGCTGTGCAGGTGGACAGGGTTTTGTCTAGGACATCCTTGTATTTACCTTTGACTATCTGACTCAGGCTGTCCCCAGACTCCACATGAAAGACCTGGTTCTGACTTGGACCTTTATCTATGGCATTCATCCAGTGATACTTATTTTCAGATCACTGCTCGTTGCTCCATTTCTGCATTTAGAGATACACTGAATCACTTAATCTGGTGACTTTTCTCAGTAACATACTAGCAAACATTCTCTTCAAGATCATTATCCTAGTTTTCTGAAAACAAAATTATTTACCTTTCTGCAATCTAGGCTGAGGCTCTTTGTGAATCTAACTCTCAGCTTCACTCATGCTATTTACATCCTCCATCCAGGTAAAGAAGAAAACTTCATATACTCTCCCTCCTGCAGCTCACCTGCATTTGTTGCCATGATGCACATGCAAAGATCACCTATGAGTGTTGGAAAACATACAAGTTTAAAAATTTTTGTATAACTTTAGTCAAGGGGTTTTGTTTGCCTTTGCCCCAGGAAAGAGAATTTTAAGTTTCTTTCCAGGGCATTGTTCCACCAGGTGGGGTCTGATGAACTCAACATATCAACAAACTGTAAGTAGCCCAAAAGATAAAGGGTCATCAGCGGCCATTAATGGAACATCAGTGGCTATCTACAAACATCTACCCTCAGATGCCGCCTCTGGCAGAGTTGGAGACATCTGGTCCAGAAAGGACTGATAAAAAAATAGAAGAATGAAGACCTAATTAACATCAGAGGGGAGGAGATTCAGATCCAATGGGAAACAATACTGGGGGTTGCTCAACTCTGGACCAATGAACTTTAAAACAGTGCATCTCTATGAGTTTTGACTGTATAAAGTTTGGGAGAAAATCCTGGAAAAACGTGTATCATGGAATGATTCTCTCTGCACATCCAGGCTATGTGTGCATGAGATGATTTCTGTGGTACATCCTGGCCAGAACAACATCCTGGCCAGAATAAAGTAATGCCTTGACTCTCTAACTTTAAAAATGTTGTTGGAGGTTTTTTTGTTTTCCCGCAGTTTTGGTGACATGAGCACCTCCAAAACCTGTCAGATGCACCTACTGGCTGCCAATTTGTTTACTCGCTGTTCAATCCTACCTCTTGGTAAAAAAAAACATTTTCACACAGACTTCAACTAGATTTGACAAGATGTCATACTGTCCCTATAACAATTAAAAATTTCTCCATTCAAAAGCACAAAGCACATTTGCTTCTATTTGCAAATTGACAGTTTCACTGTATCAATTTATACCACCTAGAAAACTGGATGATTAAAAACCAGCATATAGAACATAAAGATAAGCTCTCAGTCACTACCAAATGAATTAATTTGTGTTGCACAAATGAACAACACTGAAGATAACTTGTTTAAAACTAAATAAACCAAGCCATATACTTACCATTGGCAGCCTGGATTGAAGCATCTGGAGATCATCATAACCATAAATCTGCTTAAAGACAGATAAAAATAAAACATTATAACACATTTCTCTGATGATGATCAATTTGGGGCTCTGTTTAAACAGTTTGACCTAGGCCCAGTGTATTTTAAAGATATACAGATATATGTCACATTGTGCTATCATGGTGCACTGTAGCATTTTAATGCTAGTAAAGCAAAGCTTAAAATGGCTTTTCACTCTGATGATGTTTCCTTGTGACAGCAGTCCTCTTGAGAATATTACTTTCCCATGTTCAATATGGTTTTCGCAGATGCATCATTCATCAAGTTGTGAAAAATCTACAGGGCATTCAGAATTGGGAGTAAGAGCAACAGCCTTCCTTGCTGTAATAATTCCTTCTGAAAATAGCAGGATTTAAGATTTGATGACTAGACCACAAAGCAACCTATGGTATCCCCTCACATTCAGTGTGATTGAAACATGGGGTCAGAAACTAGAGGATATTAATCACAGAAATTAGAAGGTAATGATTAAGAATAGGCATTTAAATGATGTGTATTGCTTAATATTTGCTGCATCTTTGGTACTGTATTAGTTGCCTGAGAAAGTGTAATATATGTTGCAAAGTA
>WAAE01025719.1:0-113632 GCA_013400495.1 Nicator chloris
TATTTGGAGTCTCTCATCTTTTTAGTGTCCTACAATGACATACCTGTATTTCAACATCTTTTAAGAAGCTGTCTTCATAGAGCCATGAGTGTAGACAACACAACATACTGGATCACCTAAATTAACAATCAAAGCAAGATGTAAATCGTGTGAGGGAAATGTTATACCCAGTCTTCACTGGTGGTGCCATTTCTGCATTGCCATAAATGCATAGTGGAGGCTTGAAAATACAATGTCAGCAGTTATGTGGGAGTTTTGTCTTAAGGAAATCTCCACTGCATTTTTATTTTCTTGAGAAGCCTTGCATGAGAAATTTAAAAGAACAGCTATGGTAGATGTCCTGGAAACAATATTTGTGCATACTTAGGTGTCTGGATGTGTGCACATACATTCATAGCATTTGTTTTGCCCTGAAGAAATCAGTGACATGGAGAGCGAGTGAACTGCAAAATGTTCTTGTATTAGAAGTGTTACTGCAGAACAGATTCACTGAAAACCATGCTTTTAGACAAAACATAAGCTTTTTGTCCTGAACCAACAAAGAATAAGACAGGCAAAACTTAATTGTGTCCACGTTCTAATAGCTCATTGTACATTAATGGGAATGACAGTGACTGGGGAAAACCAAGTCTAAAATTTGTCCTGTTACTGCAGTGTAATTTTCTAGTGCATGTTGACCTTCTTCTGTTTTGAGAGCAGATAAAAATGCAAATATCCTGCCTGTAACAGGTATGGTGTGCTTTCAGCTGCTGTGGGGTGCAGCACCATGCAGGATCCAGCCTTTGCCTGACAGTGTCCAGGGAAGCCTTGCACTGGTTGCATTCTTTATCCAGTTCTTATGTTGTGTTGTGTACACCTTTTGTGTTGTGGCACAATAGGTGGTGAACTAATAATCCTTTAGCCTAAAGTTAGAGCTATGTGGAAAATCTAAGTTTAGAGCTACAAAGCAGTTTTATTTAACAATCAACTCTCCCCTTTTTATTCTAAAGGAATACAGTAAACTTTTTTATTCTTATAGGATTAGATTATTGTAATAGTTCCACATCCTGCAGTCCTGAAGTTAGTTTTTGATAATCTTTCCACTCCTGCAACCAAAAATTAATGCTTGTGGTGCAAGATGGGCTTCCTGGAGATTAACCATTAAAACTTCTCTTTGCTTAAAATGCTGCTTAACACTTGTAAACTGATGTTTCAAGTCTTTGAGTGTCTCGGGTATATGGTGAGAATTCAAGGTGATAATACCTTTTCTTAAACTTCAGTATGCATTTTTATAGGATGCTGTGTTTTGTTGTGAAAACACATAGAAAATGAACTCTTTCCTGAAAGATGAGGCATTGAATTGCATGATAATGTTGTACACTTCCATCACTTTACCTGTTCCTGGGAATGAAAGGAAAGTGAATTCTCCTGTTTAGTCCTACCCCCTAGATGAGTTGCTGCTGCTTACAATCCCAGCAAAGGCTCTAGGTCAAATCCTTTTGAAATGTATTTTTGCCACTGGACCATCATGTGATTAAATTGGACTTCTGGCATTTCTTATTATTTGACTCAAAAAATAACAGCAGGCTTTTGAAACAGACAAGTGTCCAATTCCAGTTTTTCATTGGCTTCACCATTATATTAAAAAGAAAAGTCAAGTTTGAAACCATTTTTAGTGTAACATTAATTGTAACACATTCTGAATCCTTATTGCTGCTGCGAACTATAGTTCTGTTCTGCTACAAGAACTTCTGGTTTCTTAGTCCCTCAGTCTAGAAAATACAGTTTACAAATATCATGGCAGTAATGCAAAATGTTGTTACTTTGTTAAATAAACAAAGATTTGTTGACTCACTACCTCAATGCTTGGAACTCTTGTATTTTGGAATTGCAGTGAGTTATTGTTCTCAATGGTGTTCTGTGATAACATCTGATATTGTGATCTGGCAACAGAAAATTTTGGAAAATTTTATCAAAAGTCTTGCTTTTACATAACTTTTAAACTACTACAGACTAAATGCATTTCAGGATATGTCCATATATTGCCAATTTTGCCAGTTTAGTGATATGCTTTCAGACTGCTTACTAATGTTAGAATTTGTTGTTCAATACCTTTATTTATCCCTCTACAACTTAAGAAACAAGAAAAAGACTCTCATGCAGCCTTAATTTGCAGGTTTTGGTCCAGCTTTAACTGTTTACAAGAGCATGCAAATGTTCCCAGTGCTGTTATTATTGCCTTTCATGGGTTTTTTTTGCTTTTATCTGTGTTTAATTTAGAGTTGATGAATTCTCTCCTGGCTTTGAGCACATCTTGTGGTAATGAGTACTTTCTCCTAAACACTGTGGCTAAGATGCAGTTGAGCCTGCTAGAGGAAAATTCTGGGATTTCTAAGGGTATCATACATTCAGAAATTTAAGATTCTGTACTGTGTGACACTGGAGCATATAACCATATAAAAAATGTCTGCATGTGTGCTGTTATTCAGAAATAAATCGACTTTTGTGTTTGTCTGGTAAGCTTTAAATTAACTAGTGTAGAGCTTAGGATATACTGGCTCCTGGAGTACATAGCCAGCCTTGAGCTGTCAGCCTTCTGGGGTGTGTTGACACCCACAGACACGGTGTGTGTTTCCTGGTTCTCCATATTCTCTTGACTGATCTGTTAAATACTAACTTAATTTATCTTCAGTATTTGATCTTTGTGTTTGCTTTTTATTTGACTTGGACCATCTTGAAAAGCTGCTTGTAAAAGTGAACATGTGATATTGTAGCCCTGATTCAAAAGTTTAATTACAAGCTGGAGCTGTGTGAGGTGACTGTACAGTGATGATTTATCAGACACCCTCTGATCCGCTGTCACTCAGCACCTGGCAATAAAATCAGAGAGCTGCTGTGTGAAAATACACTTCAGCCACAGAGTACATCAAAAGAAAGAGCTTAATCACAGGGCTTCAAGCCATTACATTAACAGGCTTTGCTGCCAACAGCTGCTGCAGCCTGTGAGCAGTGGGGAACAGGGCACCAATTGTGTTATTTCACCAGTGAAGTGATGGCACATAGGGCAAAGTCCTTATTTGATACAAGGAGGCAGAGAAGGGATGCTTTCAGGCTTGGTTACCTGGTAGGTTAAATAATGTCAGGGAGCAGGATTGGCTGCATTAACAAACCATGTAAAAAAAAATCCCCCCAGACATATTAATAGAGTTTATCTTTGCAACTTTCTCCTCCCCCTCCATCAAAATACAGTATATTGTGGACTTTGGAGTGTGGTTTCATGGTGGGTTGTTTTTTGCTTGATACAGATGATTGTTGCCTAGTTTACGAGAGTTTATCCTTTTGCCATCATCTGGGTTATTTTTCACACATACCCAGCTTTCCAGGTAATTAAGAGCTGATTGTGACTATTTAAAACTGAGTCTAAATCTCACTAAAGTAAAACTGCTTTTCATTTCCATTGTGCTCTGGAGTTCATCAGAGTCCAGTGGCCATTGTTTTTAATGGAGCTTATGCCAGGCTGCCTATGTAACTGTGCAATATACCTTTTTAGAAAGTATTTTCCTTTACTTTTTCTCATTTACTGTTTTTGACAGTCATTTACATTTACTGTCACAACAGGTTTCGAAAGCAAAGAACATTTTCTTCATCTGGGCTGGTTCTGTCTTAGGATATCTTGGGCAGGACAGAAGAGAAATCTTTTTAGTAGCAAAACACAAGTGAAAATACTGTCTTGTTCTTGTACTCCTGGTTTGGGATTGCTGGTGGAATCCCTCAAACTTCAAAATTTCCTGGCTTTTTTGATCTGTAGAAGCTTCAGAGCTTCCATGAAAGATTAATCACCCATAGTTATTCTAGAAATAGGCATAGGGGAGTGAATTCCTGGTAGTTTTTACTTGGTTACATTTGTGTTTGTGGAATAAAATCAACAGGGGATTGTTGCCTTGTTGTATGATATTTTTATCCTGAAATACTGATTCCAAGCTTTTTGTACCAGCCCCATATTACCAGCTTTAAAGCTTCCTTACACACCTGAGTTTCTTGTTGTCTTGCAGGAGGACAGTGACATCCTGGAGCCTGATCTGGACAAAGATGAGGTTTTGCTGCCTCAGCTGGGGGAGCTTTCAGGAGAGAAGTTGCTAACAACTGAGTACTTGGGAGTGAGTACCACTCCTCAGAATCTTGAAATAAATTATTTTCCTGGGTTAAGTGTTTTATTTCAGTAGTTTCACCACTTTCTTCAATTTGTTGCTTGAAGAGGCAGGTGCTACTTGCGGAGCACTCTAAATCTTTCAGTCTGTGTATGAGCTGCTGCTCAGGAGAAGCAGAACCAATGTGAGAAAGGAGCTACCCTTTCACAGGGGGTGGTCAGGTTGTGGCTTAATAATAAGCTACAGGCAGCCTTAGGGTTCTAGTGCTACAGCAGTGACTCTGTGAGCACACAAAGCAAAGTGCTGAGCAGGTTAATACTGGAACATTCTGCTGGTCTGAAATTATTTTAGAAAAAAGAAAAGTTGAAAAGTCAACTGTTCCTGCAGGCGTTGTGCCGGATCAAGTATTGTCTGCCTTACTTCAAGCAGCAAAAAGCTATTAAGTAAATAAGCATAAAGTTTGTATGAATGCCATTTAGTGTGCTGTGACTAATTTGAGATATTCAGAGGGCTGGAGCACCTCTCCTGTGAAAAGAGGCTCAGAGAGTGGTGTTATTCAGCCTGGAGAAGGGAAAGCTCCAGGGGGACCTTGTTGTGGGCTTTCAGTCCTAAAAGGGCCTACAAGAAAGCTGGAGAGGAGCTTTTCCACAAGAACATGTAGTGCTAGGACAAGGGGGAATGGCTTCAAACTGAAAGAGTAGGTTAGGTTAGATATAAGGAAAAAATTCTTCCCTGTGAGGATGGTGAGGCTCTGGCACTGGTTGCCCAGTGGAGCTTTGGCAGCCCCATCCCTGGAAGAGTTTGAGGCTAGGTTGGATAAGGCTTTGAGCAACCTGATGTAGTGAAAAGTGCCCTGTCCATGGCAAGGGTGTTGGAACTGGATGGTCTTTATGAACCTTTCCAACCCAACTCATTCTATTATAAATGTATGCCTTCTGGATTCCAGAGTCCAGAATCCTGACAATGGAAAAGTGACCTGAGAGAAGATGTTGTGAATGAGCCTTCAGTGATTCCAGGCAGTTTTATCCAGTGATACCAGAATGCTATTTCATTTCTGCTGCAATGTTTCTGTAGAATTTTCTCTATGGCTTCAAATATCTGTTTTTCCACTGCATTTTTTTTTCTTCATTTCCTGTGTATCAGATAATGACTCACACTCCAAAAACTAAGAAGAAACAATTTGCTGGTGTCCATCAGAGTACAGATGAGCCTCTCCAGAGACCTGTGACACCAGGTTATCACAGAACTGTGCATCTAATGTAAGTCCAAACAAATGAGACCAAGTTGGACTTTCTAAGAAGCTCTTTTAAAAAGCATTACAACAACAAAGAAAAGAAACCCATAACAATACCTAATAACTAAACCTTCCCTGTCTAAAAGTGCATTGCCATTGTCATTCATTACAGACAATTAAAAAAAAAAAGTGTGGAACATTGCAGGCAGAGAAAGGTCCATTGGCTGAGGTCACATTCTCAAAACAGTTCAATAAATATTTACTGATCAGGTTGATTTAAATTTGTATTATATCTCACAGTATATTGCTCTGGGGAGGTTTGTTAGAGGACAGATGAAAAAGCAAATGCATAAGATAAAAATCTTGTTATGTTGGGTTTCCCTGCTTTGGAAGATATACATTTTCCATCAGAAGTGTGTGTGAGACTTTGCTCTTGGTGTGATTTGGGTCAAAGTAGGTGGCTTATTGTAAATGGAATAAAGGAGTCTTACCATGTAGAGCTCCTTGAATATTCTCTGCCTTCTGTTAGAACAAATATATCTTCATTTCTGAGATCAGATTTGTCCTGTTCACTGTCCTGACTGAGGAAGTAAAATACCAATGAGATCCCAAATTTAAATGATTTTTTAACTTCAGTGGCATAGTTTTGAATTTGATCAAGTTCAAGTAGCTATGATAGAGGTATGTTTATTGTGAGGATTTAATGTTTTCATTGCTGTGGATACTTAATCTGAGAGACTACAAGACTAACAAAGTATGATAATAATACTCAAGACTCACAGGATTGGTATAGGTAAGTATGTTAAAATGAATGGGTAACCTGAAACACAACAATGTAATGAAATTGCAGGTGGTTCTTTGAGCACATCAGTCCTGAAGATTGTCCCATGTCATCCCTCTGCCACTCTTTGCTTTCCTGTTCATATTTTCTATTTCTTAAAGTACTTTTCCTCCTCATTTTGGTGTGGAAAATGGATACAGAAGACAGTAAGGACTGATGTGGGCTGTAGTTGCACAGGTATGGGTGACTGTCAGTGAAGTCCGTTGTTTTGGACGAGGAGTAGGCACAGATTTATCTTAGCATTAGCAGTTCGCTTTCCTGCAAGCAGGTGACCTGACTGGGAGCCCTCCTGCATCATCCAAATATACCTTTTTGGCAGGTGTACCATTCCTGTGGGAGTATATGTATTAGGTTACCAGGGCCTTGGAACAGACAAGTGTAACATACCAGATCTGAGCATGGACAAAGCCATGAAGACATTTATTTTTTAAAAAAGCAAGATGAAGGAAAGACACACTTCCAAAGCAGAAGAACTTTTGGCTATCCCATGGCAGAATTTGCCTTGCAATCTTAATTTTTCTTCTGAGAACTGGCCTGGATAAAATGGCATTTGTTTGAACATGGCAGCTACTTTGTCTGCCTGGTATAGCCTTAATGTGGATTTGGAGTTCTGACTGACCTTTCTTACAGTGGCCAACTTTTTGCTCCATCACAACATCCACAATTTTTGCAAGACCTCTCCCCATAAATATTAAATGTGTGTGGGTATGTCAGAAGAAAGCAGCAATTAATTAATATATTAGCTTATATTAGTAAAATAGTGATTATCTAATCATTTTCATGCAGTCCTCCAAAAGAACTGCAAGCCTTAAAAATCTAGACTGGTTAATCTGTGCCTAAATATATGTTGCCACTTTGCTGTGGGGTCAGTGTTAGAGTTCAAGTCCCACTTGCCCTGAACAGTATTTTACCCATGGTGGACTTGGAGAGCTGGACTGATTCTGTGGAACTGGCTATTAGGGCAGTGTTACAGTTCCGTTTTTAAAGTTATTTAGAAATTCCTCTGCCCAAATTAAGGTGCAAACGAGATCATATGCCAAAGTCAATAGTATGCATTTTATTTGATAATAAATATGAGAGAGAGGGAGAAGAAGAGAAAGAAGAGAGGTGGAGGTACAGAAAGAGAGTGACTCAGATGAATTAAAGAAAGTATCAGCACCCTGTGGAGCCCAAGGGTGTTCCATTGATCCTCTCCAGCTCTGGTCTTCTTGGTGGTGAGGGTGCCCCAAAAAGCACAGAATCCAATGGATTAATACATGCTCAGGCCAGCTGGGAATGCCCAGGTACCTCCCCCTGGGGGGTGCAGTTTGACACAGTCTCTTGCAGCAGACTCTGGGTCTGGTGCATCACTTTTCCTCACGTGCACTCCTGTGGTGCAAGGCCTTAGGAATGAGTCTGGGGAGAGCTTTGAGGATCTTTGATGGATTAGGACACCCCCTCAGCTGCCTCCCACGTCAGTGTCCCATGGATGTGGCCTGTGGGGTTGGGGGTTTCGCAGCTGGGCCAGTTTGTGTAAGGGAGGATGGATATTCAGTGCCTCTGACCAGAGGTTACACCTGAAACCACCTCCCCACCTCGTTTTGAGGGAAGTCTTTATAAACCTGGCCTCTGGGGGCTGTGATCTCGCTCACCCCAAACCCAGCCAGGGATGATTCTCTGCTGCATGTGGCTTTCTTGTGGACACATTCCTTTCTCTCAGTCTTGTTTGCTTCTCCCTCGACTTGAGATGATTGAATATAATGTCCCCTTTATCTTATCTAGGTGGCTAAACTCAGAGTCTAAAGTTCCAGCCAGCCATCTTCAAGGAGAGCTGGGTTCCTGTGGTTGTAGCTTCTTTATACTGTTTTTGCTATAATGGGCAAAGTCCTTCCTAACGATGTTTAAGGCATGAACCATTTCAGTCCCTGGCAGGCAGCCTTATAGCCTATTTAGAAAGTATATTTTTAGGACTAAATCATCGTTATCACTGGAATGTCTAAGCATTACATTCTAGCTTTATAAGTGGAGAGAAAACCAAGCTTGTGGAAATGAAATTACTTTCCTCTGGGAAGTCAAAAAATGGTGTCAAACCCGTAGGAGTGGCTTTTATTTCCTGGTGTTGTGTACTAGACTGCAATTTTTGCATCAGAAATAATCTCTGGAAGTGATTGCTGCCTCTCTTTAGCACCATCTACCCAGGCAGGGTTAAGTGTCCTGGGATCCCGGAGTGACGCGAGTCTTGTATTTTGGCACAACTTGAATCTTCTCAGTTGTGCAGCTTGTGCCTCTGCAAGAGGGCTTCAGGTCACTGCTGGATACAGATTAAAAACACATTTCCATCATGCTGGTTCTGGTAGTTCTTGGTCTAAGACAAGTGTTAGTTTGATGGTGTGAAGCAGCCTTTACAGATACCTCACTATGCAAAATACAGAGGAGAAATGTAAACAGCAGAAATCTAACACTGTGAAAATATATGAAAATAATTTCCCTCCTGCTCTGCCCAAATGGTAGGAATAATATGAGTGTTTGGTGCTCCCATGTTTTAAGCAGGAAACAAGCAATACCACCCTGAATGAGAAGTTTGTCCTTTGTACCTAAATAATTTGTGTGCAGGAAACTGCAGTGAGTAGATGAAGACGTTCTCGAACTACATTTTGCAGCAGAAAAGGACAATCTTTGATGGCTTTTTATGCTGTTCTAATTTTAGTAAAAATTCATTTACTAAAAGAAGGAAACACTCACTTGGAAATTATTGCAGGAGGAAGACAATGAAAGCTTAGCTGCCTTAATTTGAAAACAATATCTGAACTGGATGTATTTTGTACTTTAAATAATTTCAGTGGCTTGTATAATATGAAATCTCTTGAAAAATGTTAGATGCTTTTGCCCTGGATACAGCTTGTCCACCAGATACAATCCAGGACAGCTCATCTGAATTGTCTGAAGTCTCGTGTTTAGCAGAGTGGTTAAACTACACTAAAAATTTTTGTAAATGCTTCCATTCAAAATTGAAGTGAATATAACTTGTTTAAAATTCTTCATGTGAGACTCAATATAATATATTCCATTTAAAAACATCATGAAAGAGGAAGCAGTTGATAAGATACTTTAACGTATCTCTTTGACTTGTTGGTTCATACCTCCAAAAGGAGGGGGAGGGAAGGAGTGTGAAGATCTTTAGTGCTGAATAGAAGTATTCACACAGAAAATTAATGCAGAATAGCCACTGCACACGTAGCAGCCATTTCATGCTAATTTTTCTATGACTTTCCAGTGCAGACAAGGCTCTAGTTACTTCAGATGAATTTTCATGGGATCCCTGTATGGACAAGCTCTTGCTGTATGGAGCTGAGGGAGTCAGGAAATACTGGAAAGCTGCCTTTTTTTCCTTTTTTTCATTTTTCCCTCCTTCTTTACAACTTGCTGGCTGAGATCACTCAAGGGGACCTGAACTACTTAATATTCTGCTAGCTATTTCCTTAGAAACTGATTTAGCTGTGAAATCATTAACTGCCTCCTTGGACTGCATCCTTTTTACTAGAAATGTAGTTTAGTTACCTTAACCTGATATTGGGCAGGGAAACTTTCCATGTCTTCCAACTTCTTTTCGCACACTTTTCACTTCTGCTGTGGTTTTTTTGCTTACTAGTAAGCAATTGTGTCCCTGTTCTGTCCTTCAGCAGCTTCAGTTTGCCATTGATCCACTTCACTTGTGAAATCAGGAGTTCTGTTTGTTGCCTACTTTGTTTTAAGTCTCTGTTGCATATTGCTCTTTAAAGTGAAATCCTTGTAATATTCGGAAGCAAATCTTAAATCCTTGAAAAAGCTAAGTATTGAAGACCTCTCAGGCCCATTTCTACAGTCTTTTTCTTTAAGTGTCTTGGTGGTATTTTGGGTCTTCAGACTTAAACCATAAGAGAGTTATGGTTTCCTTTCCTCAGCTCTTTTATTGCAGTAGGAAAAAATGTTAATTTCAAATACATCTGATGTCAGCTGGTTTGGGGGAGCTACAGTCAAGCAGTTAAATGACATCCTTAGTACCGGTTTGCAATATGAAATATACAATAATTTCAATATGTACTATGTCATTACAGGCAATTAGAAGAAATTAGAGTTTACTCTGATTAAACTTTTTATACTGTAAGCATTCACCTTGCATTCTCCTTTCTCCTCCAGGCCAGAAAACGGTACCAATTCTTGTCACAATAGAGATAAGAAGCTGCAATCTCCACTGAGTGGTCCTTCTTCCATTTGTGGTGGGAGCCAGTCCAGCATTTCTGACTTCAGCATTTCCCCTTTATGTAAGGATGGTCTGTGGATGCTGTTCTTAATTGCTGACATCTTCCTTGACTGGGGCAGATGTAGAGGGCCTGGACTGTGTGTTGTAGATTGGGAATTTTTTTAGTGTAGTGTGGAAATGGCCCTCTGTCAGTCTGCAGGACCTTGGGCCACACAGCAGACTTCGGCTCAAGCTGAATGAATGGCCACAGAAGGTAACGTGTGGTCAGCACGCACCAATTCTCTCACTTGCCTTGCTCCATCTTGCTTCCCGTGGAAGTGCCAAGGATCAAACCCAGGGTTTCCGATGTGTGAAGGATACTCTGCAATATCCCCTGCCCAGGGAAGAAGCTGCAGCCAGAGACTGTGCACTTCCCAACAGGCAAAGCCCCTTGCTTGATCAAATATACCCTTGTTTGGATCTAAATGAATCACTGTGTGCTGGCACCTGCAGGCTCTGTTGGCTGTATCTCAGTGTTAGAGCTGAAGGCAGCTGCAGTTATCTGCTGAGATTTGCAACTGCATTGGGACCATCCAGGGCTGTGGAGGATGGGCAGCCCGGTGCTCTGTGGCTGCATTGTGGGTGATGCTGCTAAAGATTCTGCCCTTGCAGCTTCAGCTGGAATGAATGCAAACTCAGCTGGGCCTGAGAGCTCAGAAACATATGATGGAATTTAAAAGGTTATAGCCGGCTGAAATACTTGATTGCTGAGCTTCTGATATCCACGAGATCATGGAACTTTGGATGTGGGAGTTTCAACCTTCCTGCAGGGATTCATTAACATTTCCAGTTACGGATCTAAAGCAAAATGTTCAGCAGTCGTAGATAAAGGATCTTGCTGCATATCCGGGACAGAATTATTAATAAGTTCAGGCAAAGTGTGCCTTTTCTTTTCTGAAAAATATGCTTTGAAGCAGTAAAGGAATAGCATACTTTTTACTTTCTCTTCTATTTTTTTAAATTTCCTAAAGGAAATGAAAAGGATTCTGAGAAAAGTAACTGAGATCTTGCAGACAGGAATTTGCTTGCGTAATGCCTAGAGCTGATAAATGTAACATGCTGAAGGAGGGAAGGGGAGGAAGATAGGAGCAGGAGAAGCTCCTGTCCAGGATGGGCACTTGGGTTCCTGCTGTTGTGTAGCAATGAGAGCTGCTCTTCTCCACCTCGCTGTGCACTGTAACACCTTGAGTACAGCAGGGGGTTTGGCTGGCCAAGGGCAGCAGCTCACACCAGCAAAGGTTGTAAACCAAGCAAAAGCATACTGAATAGGCAGTTTTCCTGCAGAGAAGGAAAAAAAGAACAGATTCTTACATACCTGTGCTTTGTAAAGGAAATTAAGCCAAATAGTTATCAAAGGTGTTCCTATTTGGTGTTTTAAAGTGTAACTGGATGCAATTCCTAAGGCATTATGCAGCCGTCCAGAGCCCAAGTGAGCCAGATTTTGACATCTGTCCAGTGAGATGTATGCACTCACCTCTGTCACTTTTGCTGTGTTGCTGATGCTGTCTGATTGTTTTGTAGAGATTTGTGAAGAGGTTTAAACAGGCAGCCTGAGTCAGTCAGCAAAGTAAATATTGTTAATTTTTTATGAATATTGATTTAGAGCCTTCATGCTGAAGATATTTCTGTCAGTTTAAATGTTTCATTTTGTCAGATCTTCGCTTGTAGCCTCTGTTTGAAACAGTCTGTTAGCTGCTTTCAGTCAAAACTATATGCAGGTGGCTACTAATAAGACTACTAGATTGTATTCTTTTCCTGTAGAAAAAACTTTGAGGTCAGAATATACAACATGTTGCTAGTTTATATGCATTATACATGTAAAAAGACAAATAATTTTTGTGTGTGACAGAGGAAATTCTTCCTAGCATTAATCCAGGCTATAAAATAACATTGAGCTACTTGAAAGATGGCCTGAGGTTTGTTTTGGGTTTTTGCGAGTAGCAGTGACATATGTGCTTGTTTTATCTTTTGAGATTTAGAAATGAGGTGGAAGAGAGGAGAAAAAAGAGCCTGCAATCCTGGACCCCCTGGTTGTTATGTCAGTGACAATATTCTGCTTATTTCAGAATATTTTTTTCCCAGCACACATGAGTACCTTGGGACTCAGAGTTTCATGCAGCCAAGTAGTGAAAAAAACCAGAATAAAAGCTTCATTTGAACCATTAGCCTCATCAAGGGGCTATCTCAAGGAGGCTAAGTTTAGCCTCACGGAACTCTGATCCTCTTCTGTTTTCTAAAAATGAGCATAGTTCTTAATGTGCTCCTGGAAATATTTGGTTATTCTTGAATTGGTCTGATTTTGTCTGGGTCCATCCTCTCCCCCTTTATCCTTTGGTTAAGAATCAATAATTCTTGCACTCTTTTATTTTTTCTCTCCTGTGAGCAGAAAACTTGTGGACCAAAAATGAACCCATGTCATCTTCCTGTACTTATTATGCTGAATGCCAGACAGAACATGTGCTGGGCAGCAAAATGCCTGTCTGAGAGTGACCTGATCTGCATTCTTATCAGCATGAGAGCAAACCAGGACAGCAGCCTGTCCTGAGCATAGGGGTTTTCATTGAATTTGCACATCTTGGTAGCCTTGTGATTCTAAGCAAACTGTGTGTCCTTTACTTCCCCATTAGTGTAAGGCAGAAATTGAGTCTGACAGAAGTGTAAAACATTTCTTTTTGTCTGTGGTGGGCCTGTCACTGTGGATACATACAGACAACTGCAAGGGGTTGTGTTCCTGTGGCTTTAATGAGATATTGGACATAGCTGATGTGTGTTAACTGGGGGTCTACATGCTGCTATCCCGTTGCAAGTGCACAGTGTAGCCAGCTTTATTTTCCAACTGCAAAGTGCTTAAATTATCACACTTGCAGCTGTTTGCTGAGGTGATGAGCCATAATACACACTGCCACACGAACTCAGTAGGCTGCCAAAACCTCAAGGTTTCCTTCATACAGCAGGAACTGTGACTGGATTGTATTTCTAATAAAACTGTAAGAAGACAACTCCTCACTGAAATGTGGTGGTTTTTTTTAACAGCAGTTGAAATGAAGTCATCTGAAGTATTTGCATCAGGCCATAGAATGGACCAACACGTCCCAGCTGGTGGTACCTTGTCTTCTCGATCTGCTGACTTCACTGAGGACAAAGTAAATGGTCAATCACATAGGTATGATCTATCCAGAGTATGCCTAAAATTGTGAGAGGAGTCTGACAGGATTTACCAGCTAATTCCATGCTGCTGTAAAGACAATCTCTGAAGTCATTTGATATATGATGTAGTCTGGCCTGAGACAGCTGTGGTGGTGCTTGCCAAACAAAATACCCTTTGCTGTGCCAGAGGCAGCTGTTCAATTTCTAAGCATCTGATTCAGAATGGGAGAAGTCTCCAGCAAGACATTATTAATGAACTTCTCATGTATGGTCAACGCAGCCTTCTGAAAATAAAACTTCCTGATTGCTTCCTTAGATGAGTCAACACTAGCCCATGAAAATCATTTATTAGTAAAGAAATAAGTAGGACTGTGGGAACAGAACAGGAATTAACATGCAGAAGGAAGAAAAATTAAGCATTTAGGTGGGTTAAGCGTGTTTAAACATGCTGAGTTGCTAGCACTGCTGACCAGAGTCCCTCATTTATCCACTAGATGGGTATAGGAAAGGAGCAAAAGTTATGAGATCACCCACCAATGGGTTTTAACTCTTCCTTGAAATTATTCCTGTAAAATGAAAGGTCTTCCTCTCCTTATTCTGCTTATCCTGTTCACCTTGAGCCCTCTGTGAAGCCTTTGTTATGTGTACAACTGTGATGTTATACCTTGGATGAGAACTAGGAATTAATTAGCAATTGGACCAAAGTCTACCAAAGTTTTGAGGGCCTGCATGTGTTCTTCAGACATTAACAGCTTTTTCCTACAGCTAATTAGATTGGGCCAAGTTTAAACAGTGTAGACAAATTTTAAAAGCAAATATGTTCCAGAACTAAAACATAGAATGGGTGGAGATGTGTTAAAGGAAAGGTTTTACCAGCTCTTAATGCACCTAATTTTTCAGAAGTGCATGATTATTTGTGCCAATTACAGCTCTAGCTTCTGAATGATTCTGTGTTTAGAACTTTGTTTCCTTCAGGCCTACAGATGCCAGTATGTGGTTTGGGGTTTTTTGGGAGCTTGGTGTGGCTTTGGTTGTTTGATTGGGCCTTTGCCCCAGTTGTGCTGTTTCCATGGTGAGATCTGATAAATTATACATCATCAAGGAATTATCACTGGTTTCAGCTGAAGTGCTTAGTAGTCATACCCCTGGCCCAGCATTACTGGTTTCATTTCTGTTGTCTGTTGTAACAGTAGCTGAGCACATAATAGAAATACAAATAGTTCATAAAAATTTATGGCCAAATTGTTTGCCTTGTGGTGGAGAGAGCAATATTATTTTTCAGACTTTGCTTCCAGGAAGCAAATCAAATTGGCAGCATCTTGTCCCCCACCTTAGTGACATGCTTTGCTTCTCTACATAACTTATTATTAAAAAGGTGCATGCCCAGTAATTTTTAATGTTTGGTCACAAACGTATGTCTAAATCTCAGGATGGATTTTATAGAAGTGATGGCACAGGTGCAGTATCCTACAGAGGAAGATCATATCTTTTCATCTTGTGTTTCCTCAGCATGCATGCAATAATTTGGATTTCCAAATGCAGCCTCGAGTTACAGGAATGCAGCCATTCACAGTCAAAGAGAGCACAGGGTTTTCTGTGTCAAGGGTCTTTTGTTAATATGTCAGTGTAGCAATAGCTAGACCTGGCTTTTCATTCTTTCACTTCTGGATGCAGACTGTAATTTGTTTGGAAAACAAACAGGACTAATAAATTACTGCTTTGCTCATGGTTTTGTCCACTGTAAGAAATGTCTTCTTCCTGGAGGCAAATACCTATTAGGCAAATATCAAGACCTTCCTAGAAGGGGTACTTATGAGAAAAGGAGGGCTGAGTTGGGCTGTGGAAGTGGTCGCTTCTCTTCCCCCCCTTCCTTAGCAGTATAAATTGGGAACTTAACTGCACAGAGATGAGTGAAATGATGCAAAATCAATTGGAGAGAAGAATGAGACCTTAGTAGTGACATTTCTGCTGCAGTTGTTTTATTTCCACAGGAATAAATGATTGTTCCAGCTGATGCAGGTCAGACTGGCAGCTGGTCTTGCATTGACATTCCCTGTTGCATTTTGATCACGTGAGAATATAGCTCTGCTGTGCTTTTTTAGCCAAGCAAGGATGAATTTGTAAGTCTTCAGTCTACAATTGTGGCTGGCTGAAAAAGCAGGTTTTTTTTGTATTGTGACTATGTCCAGTATCATCATGATAAAAAAGAGCTTAAACTCCACAGGACATTCTTATGTCTCTATTAGCCTTCCTTTTCTGATAATCTGGTAAAAATGGCCAAAGTTCCAGTGTATTCTTGGAGAAAATGGTTTCATTCTTCTTTATGTGTTTCAAGTCCTGTCTTATTTCCTGATTGATTATTGGAATCCCAGTGTCTGTCTGTTGTGCACTTTTTTATAGACAATTATTTCAGTTTTTCCAAGTAAACTGTTTTCTTTCTTCTCAATGCAAATGTAGATTTTTGAGTGGGTTTGGGTATTTTTGTTTGGTTGTTTTGTTTTGTTTTTTCTTTGAGCACACCTTGTCATCAGTGACTCCTCTACCAAATGCTGAAGAACATTTCCCACACTAGATTTTGCTTCTTCTTTCTTCAACTCATCAACTTTTAATGGATAACAAATAGGAGTTTTAGGTGTTACCCTGAGGATTAGTTATTTTCTGTTGCTCTTAACCCATTTATTGATGCAGTAAAAGATGGAGTGGTTCTGTGGTACTGGAATACATGGAGAGCCAGATCTGCTCTGCATCCTCGCAGAGAAACAACAGAATTTTTTCAACTTTACAGTTTTTGCTACCAGCCTATTTCATATAATCCTTTCCTGAAGAGTTTGCACAGATGTGAACCATTTTGTGTGAGATCTCTTTCCTTGGTAGTGATGTGACTCTGGTTGCATTGCTTTGCTCTGTCACTAGTCTGGCTGCCGAGGTTACTGCCCTGAAACTGTGGAGATGCTTGAATGGCTATAAAAACATTTTTTTTTTAGTCTATGGGAATACAGATCTACGGTTTTGTTATCTGCTGTTGAATAAGGAAGAAAAAAAACCCCTCATTTGTGGCTCAAAAACTGCCTTGAGGCTGGTGAATCTTTCTTTTTAATCTACCTAAGAACATCATAGCACACATAAGATTGTGAAGAGCGCTAGTGAATTGAAAACCCAATTCACTTCAACTAACTCACTTTACCGAAGTGAATTAAATGACAAAAAAGCAGTAATAATGACATTGCTATATGGTTAGCAGTGCTATAAGATGTTTAAATATCTCTGTGGTCCACGCCTTGAGGTTTTATCTAGCCAGTCTTATTTTTTGGTGTTGTTTTACCAGTCCCTTTCTGCTGCCATCTGCCACCTCCTCCTTTGAAGCTGAGACAAGTGTTAACACTTGTAATACGCATAGGTAGAGGGCTGCAGTGATGGTTCTTAGCAGAGCACTTAGCACGTAGGTCTCTGCCCTTAATAGTTAGCATATACATATGCAAAATACAGACAATAATGCTATTTAAAATACAAAAGGAACACTTGCTCAAATCTCCCTGCAAGGTGAAGCAGGGCTATGGAAGGGCTAATCAGCACTGACTCAGCAGCATTCCCAGGGGAGGAGGGGAGATTAAATATCTTGAAAATCCTCCTAATCACCCCTTCTGATGGTCACAAAGGGTTCTTTTCATGGAGCTAATAACACGGGGACTTTCTATTTTAATCGCCGATTTTTAGAGGCATGTATTTTTTCGACGTCTTGCCTTTAGCTCTCTTTTTTCCCTTTTTAAATGTGATAAAGTTTTCATGTAGCTGTCACTTCAGTTTAACCTTTTCTTCTTTTAAGAGAAAATCGACTCACTAGTGCAAACATTAATTTAGATTTAGAATTATTTTAGAGACTTATTATTTCCTGGTAGCCGCCATTTTTGTAACCGGGAAAAACTGTATTTATGCTAGGGGCAAGGAAGGACAGTGTATCCTCACACAGATATTGACTAAATTTTAAAGAATGGTATTTTTGCAGCACATGCAGACTGCGAAATAGCAGCACCTGATTTGTATTCTCAGTGTAGACAAGGAACCTATGTGTTTAGGGAATTTATTTTATAGATGCCATCACAGCTTTTTGCTCTTCTGACAAAGCCTTCAGGGAGTTCTACAAATCTTATCTCAAACAGGAGCCAGGGAGGCTGCCTATGTCTGCCAAGATTGACCTATACCTGGAAGAAATTGTGGTGTCTGTGCTCTAAAAGGATGTATTCCTGGGCTGTAGCATATCTGTGTATTTTTTGCACCCCAGAATGAGTCACTGGATGTGATAAACACAACAGAAAACAAGCTAAAGATCAATTACTGGTTTGCAGGGAATTTAACTGAACCTGTTCACTCCTGTTGTGCCAAGAGTGAGGTTTGACTAGGATGGACAGGTCAACAGAGCCAGGTCAGAGGCTGTGCTGTGAGCACATGTCCCAGGCAGTACCTGTGGTGCCATGTTCCTTTCCATTTGCAGTCTCCTTGAGGCTTGAGCACCTGCTGGGCTGTCACAGCACATACTGCAGGTTTCACTTGGTTGCAGACTTACTATGCATACATACTTCTCCATGCATTGCTAACCCTTTCCCTCTCCTCCTCCAGTGAGTTCGCCTTAGCCTTCACCAGCAAACCTAGGATATCTCGCACTCCTGACAGGCAGAGCACCAGCCCTAGAAAGGAAAAGGTCTCAGCCATTGCTCCCCAGTTCTCGCAGTCTGGACCCAACAAACAAGCCATCCAAGTTCCTCAGGATCATCCACAAGGAGTAGACAGAGTAAGTGGAAATGTCATCATTCTGTTTGTCATTCCTTGGGGTGGGAAAGGAGGGAGCATTGCAGAAACTCTTCAGGAATGAAGTCGTAGGCTACATATGTGCCAGGAGTATATGACATTGTGCTAGTCATGTGCAGGATGTACAACCATGTAATTATATCCTGCTGAACACTGCTCCTATTTCCAGGCTGTCATGTGAGCTGTTAAAAGACATGCTTTTTCCTGTCTCTGGGTGGAGAAAAGTGGCCGAAATTCTCAGAGGTTTTTGGGGAAGTTTATGAGTCTCAGATTAGACCTTCTCTAGATGTCATCAGAGTTTTTCCTTTTCTTTAGACACTTGTTCTGAATGTAGAGCAGATGTCAGGCAGCTCAGGAGATGGCTAAGGGCAGCTTGGTAAGCAGAGAGCCAAGCACAGTGTGCTGCTTATGGCAGTCTCCTTTCTGCTTGAGACTGGTACTCAAGAATCATGTGGCCATGCTGTGGCCTGCAAAAGTTTATAGAAAGTACTTCATCTATGGAGGGGTTCAGAAGAGAGGGTGGCTTTGACTTGACGATGGAGGAAAATTTGAGCCAGGCAACACAAGCTCAATACAGAGGAAAAATTGATTTTGGATGCTCACACATCAGTAAACATGTGTGGTGTGTCAGCTGTGGAGTTTTTTGGGGTGGAGGGGGAAGAAAGATGCATTCTTCAGTAATGAACAAACTTTTTCCCAGGCATGTGGATAGGAAAACATGGATTCAAATGCAACTCTGTGTCCATCATCAGTGAAAATGGCAGGAGCAAATGCAGCATAACAAGTTTAGTGATGATTATTTGATCACAACGTAACATCAGCTCTATTCTTTAGCTGTAACTGTTACCTTGAAACATTTGACAAAAACATAGTAAGTCAGTACCTTCCCAAGAAGCTGGAAATGTGTGTGCATCATTAGCTACTCATTACAGATAAGGAAAATGAAATGAAGAGAATTTAAATAACTCAGTAAATCAGTAACAGAGCTGGGAAGAGCATTCTGAGCCTTCTGTGTTGCTCATTCATTGTTCCACACAGTTGCATGTGCAAAGAAGTGGTGTGGTTTCAGGGAGTGCAGGTGAGGCATTGGAAGGGAATGCTCTTGGTGGCAAAAGGAGGTTTTGATCTGGAGGCTCCTTGCTTCAACACTCCTGTGCTGAGGTAATGCAGCTATCTCAGCTTTACCTTTGCTGCATGTGCCCCGAGTTTTACCTCTGCCATCAGTGCTCTCTGTTTCCTGTGACAGCAGCACTGTTCTGCCCTGACTGGATGTGGTGTTAACACCCAAGAGTCTGTCCCTGGTTCCTGTTTCGGTTCATTTCCAAAAGCATTGACCCATTAAGAAGAAGCCCTAATGAAGAAAGGAAAAGCACAGAGAGTGCGTGTATGTGTGTGCATGCACAAAAAATCTTCTGCATGTTCTAGTTTCTGCAGGGCAGCTTTACACTCCTGGGGAGAATGTCCTAGGAAATATGTGACATATCAGTGTTGCTTTCAGGAGACTCTGGAGCAAGATCCTTTTCCGGTGGCACACTGTTAAATATATTTTATTTTTAAACTGCTTTAAAGCAGATCACTTGGAGTCCTCTGTGGATTCAGTATATGTGATCTGTTAGTCCAGATACTTGAGCTCTTCTAACTTTTGTTTTATTTGTTTTACACTATACCTCTTCTCTTTGCTGGGAATGTATGCCGAATGTATAACAGGCATCCCAACTTGCTATGTGTCCATTTACCATTTCTCCCAATTTTTCGCTTGGGATTCCAGGTTTTAATTTTCTATCTGTCCACATGTGCCACGAGGCAGTGTCAGCAATTGAATGTTAAACTCTTCCTGCTAAAAATAGCAAATAAATTATTTTGCAAACAACTGATCTTCCACTTACTCTGTGTACATGTATCCAGCCTCATTGTCTGCTGTCACAGAGCACCTATTAGTTCTTGTCCATCCTGCAGGAGCTTTCACGCAGGTGTTTTCTTCACACATAGGTGGGAAGAGTTACATGAAGGTTGTAAGGATCAGATTTTTAAAGGACTAAAAAGGGTTTTAAGCAGCCACACTGAAACTTGAGGTTCTCAAAGGTAATTCTCAGCTGTTACTTAAAGATGCAGGGATGGGGTCTGAAGCAAGTGAGCCCCTAATGTTTCCCCAGTAAAGCTCTGTGCTTACTGCTCCTTTAATTTCCTAGCTGACTCAGCTGTAGGTTCAAAATGGTATCAGATGCACAGATACCAGCAATCAGTAGATTCCAGCAGTTGCTGCCTCCCATTTACTGCATAGGCATGTAGGATTTTACATATCAAGAGACTCTGTTCCAGTGGAAGACTAATTTGTGGATTTCTTGGTATTGCTGGAGAAATGCAAGCTTTTTTAGCTGATGGACATGATGAGAAAAAGATGACTCTGATTTTACTTGATGCATTCACTTATTTTAGAGGTACAGTTTTAGCTTGATTTTAGTATTTATTACAGGTGTATTTTCTGGAAACAAGTTGATTTTATGTAAACCTACCTGAAATAGCTGGACCGCCCCTCTTGGAGCAGGGAGCGTGTGGAATGCCTGAGGAATGCAGAGGAAGCCCAGGTACTTAGTGAAGCTACAGGCCTGGGGCCAGATTCTTGCCCAAGATGCAGGCCCTGCTGTTAGCTGACCTCTAGAGCAAAAGCAAGCTCCTCCAAATAAAACCAGCCATGCTGGGATCCTCTGTGATTTCCACTTCCAAGCTGGCACAGGGATGACACTGGCAGCATGGCTGGAATATAGGGTTCCACAGGGACCATAGGTACCTCCAGATTTCGACCTTTTCAGCTGTGCTTCATGTGGACATTGTTGCGTGGTTTAATCCACTCTGATCCTTATTCTCTGTCTGTTTCAGGCAACTCTGCATGGGCGTGCTGAAGCTGTTAGCAGTGTACAAGTTCTGCCTAAGGCACATTGGAGCTAGGGCGGCACAAAAATCTACCAGAAGAATGGGGAATGTTTTTTGTCAGGAGTGCAGCTGGGCCCTGGTGATGCCCTTTCAGTTCTTTCAATACCCCCTGAAAAGAGGTTGCCATAAATACATTCTGCAGTTTTAAGCTGCAGCATCATGAGTTAAAGTGCCTTTGCATGTTTTTTGCGATGTTTGTGTCCCTGTACAAGTTGAACAAGTGTTGCCCTCAGGCAGCTTCTGTATTGTAATGAATCCTGCTTTCAGCTGACAGACCCTTTCTCGATGTTTTTCTGCAGGCAGCCAGTCCTACAGGAAGTGAGAACAGTTCCTTTCCTCGAGAATCACCTGTCACATTGTTGAAGGACAGAGCCAGCTTCCTGTAATGAGCTTGACTGGTGACCTGCAGAGGAGAGTGAGGTTGTTGACACTGCAGGCCTTGCACGGGATTTGGGATTATCTGATGGGATGTGTCTGTAGTCTCTAAAGCTGGCTAAGACAAGGGCCTTGTTATTAGAATTCAAGGTCTCAGCAACAGCCCAGGACTGACATGGGAGATGGATATTCTCTGATAGTTTACTCTAAAGTGACATTGCCATCTTGAGAAGAAACTCTTGCTGTCTGCATTCTGTGTCAGAGTAAATGGCCTTTGGACACAGAATGTAGACTCAGCCTAGGAGTCTTACCAAGCAACTGTATTTCTTACTTATTGCTTGCTGAAGCAGCCTGTCAATTGCTTTTTTTTTTAATTTTACCTGTATGACTGGGTTGGGAGGTATCTGTGTTCAAAGGATCTGCGTGAAGAGGGACAGTGTCTGCCACATGTGCAGAGCCTTCCTGTGTGGGATGAGATCTGTATGGCCTCCAGACCCTGAAGAGGAGGTATTTTATCAACTTATGGTTGACCTGTAGCAGATGAAAAACACTGTTACAGTGCCCATCCATGCTCACCTCTGAGGTCTTTGTCTGCAGCAATTACTCCTATTCCTTCTTTCTGCACTTTTTTCTTAATTCTACTGTTTAACATTTGTGGAATGAAAAATGTCATTTTTTCCCCTGGAATGAAGAGCTTTGCTTCTTCATTCATAGAAGAAACCATGAGAATGTGAACAGGTCAGAACTTTCTCTCTACATGTAACTGTGCTCCATCTTCTTTGGTCTTTGTTGCTTTTTTATATTCTTCACTTCAGAGCAATGACTGTTCATGTCTTTATGGAATTTGTGCTGGTCTTCGGTGCATATGAAGTGCTGGCTAAGAAAGAGAGATCAGGAATCCTTCCACTAAATAAAAAGCAGTAGTTAGTTCTGCCAGTGAATTACAAAGCCAGTGCTGTTTGTTGTTCTTTCTCTCAACAGTAACAGTGACCAGGAAACACTAAAGTCTTCACTGGGGGTTGGCTTTTCAGTAACACCCCCTCATGTGACAGCTGTTAGGACACATAAATGCAGTTTACATTGGAATTTGGCTGATGCTGAGGCAGAGATGTACAAAAAGCAGACAGTGTATTTGCCATAGTCAGACTCCAGAAACAAATGTTTTAATAAAAATGGGGAAGGCAAGGCTTTGGTTTTGGAGTTTCACCTTGAGGAACAAACAAGTGGAACACAGCCTGAAAGGTAAAGCAACTGCTATAGTGACACTGCCTTCCCCTAAAGTAAAGAGTTGTAAAGCCATTTCCATAGAGCTAGAAGAAAGCTTTGTGCTTCTGACAAGATGTTGAATTGGACTTCATGCTCTGTGGTGGCAATTGAGGAGCCAAGGCCACTGATGTCATTGCCTCAGACCCACTGAGATCAGTGATGCTGTGTCAAATGTTTGCAGAAAGGGCTCCCACACACAAGTTCAGGAAACCCCTTTGGACAGACTTTAAATTGGAATGGGGGTGTTTTGTAGGAGACCTCCTGTAGCTTAAAATGCAGTCAATTTGTGTGGAAGTTACAATTTACTAGAGTAACACCAACCTAACACCATGCAGGCAGAGTAGGGATGTTGCTTTAGCTCCCAAACTGCACAGGACACAGGACGTGGACTACAGACACTTAATAGCCTCTGTCACACAGATCCCCATGCCAGACAAAGAAGTCACAGAAAATCTCTGACTTGTGCTTAGATTCATCTGCCTACTCTCAGAGCTGATAAACACAACTAATGGGAAAATGTCCTCTGGTTCACAAAAAGGCAGTAATGGAAAACAGCCATAAAAGTTCACCTTGTGGCTTTCCAGGGTAGGCAGAATTTCCTCTGAAATCCTGGTTTTTTTCCAGCACTTAACATCAACAGCCAAGTTGTTAACACTGAAGTGCTGAGCAGTTCATTTGCATAATTTGCATACATGTGTAACACGGTGCTCCAATAGCTGAGTTTTATTTATCTTACAGCAGTGCTGAGTTTCATGTTGGATCTATGCTATGTTCATGCTAGATCTGATTCTGTAAGATGGAGAGCAGCTTTTGAAAAGTGTTGAGAGCAGACTTTTTTCTTGGGAGGAGTGGGGGTGGGAGGGAACAACAACCCCAAAACCTCACTGATTTTATGAGTTGAGGTAAAAACTTCACCATCCCTTGCCAGACACCCAGAGATGGTTGGTAGGTGTGGCAGCTGCTCCAGCAGATCAAGATTCATGAACACCAAAATGCATCTTGCTGAGTTGGACTGAAAGGAACAAACTGAAGCGTGTGTGCTTGTGTGAATGAGAATGCTCAGGCCTGTTGCAATGCAGAACTCTATATGCCTGTTTTCCCGTGTGCTCTTAGCTGGGTGAGTATGGAGTTTGAAATCCAAAACTGTTTTTAGATTAATGCATGCAAATCTTAATTTTCCAAATACCTGAGAGAAACTGGGGATGTGCTTAGAAGTAAGTTATCAGCTGAACAGTAATTTGAGAGGCCAAGGAAGTAACGTGTCCTCCTTTCCTCTGTCTTATTCACAAAAAAGCCGCTGTGATGGCAGTCAGAAGATTTGAAGCCAATGAAAAATGTCGGTTGTGCCTTTGTTCATAGGACTCCACTGTTTGGGGTAGAAAGGTTCCTGAATGGAGGTCAGTAGCACACACATAGCAAATTTGGCACCTCACTCTGAAAAGTTGTTGGGTGTCTTTTGTATGTGCCACTGAGAGGCAGCTGCTAGATTCAACACCCTCCTGGGGAACAGGAGCAGTGGAAATTGCCCCGGTGGGAGCGGTGTGATTACACTTAGAATGGCTGTAATTTCTTTCACAAAAAGCAAATAAAATTATTGCAAACACACGGATCTGCAAGGAAAGCTTTTCCGGGACCAAAGTCCTAAGTGGTGCTACCATTCCTTTCGGATGTAACTATTGTATATTCAATGTAATTTTGTTTATGAAGAGTGTTGTTTGAGACTGTGTAAGTCTGTTGAAGTTTGCATAGAGGGCTCATTCTGTACGAGTGCTTTAAAATTATCTTTCAGTGACTAGATAAAAAAGCTCCTAAAGGTTTTTTTTTTCTTCTTTCCCTTTTTGATATATTTGGTTTGGGGGTCGTGCAACTTTTTTGTGTGCATTTCTTTACATTTCACTCTGGTTTATTATTGACAAATTCTGTCCCCAACAGTTTTTATCGTCATCTAAATGGAAAACACGGCTCCCTTCAGTTCACCCTAGCCTACCACTGCAGAGGTGATGTTGTTTACTCTGAAGTGTTGCAAAGCAGGCATGAACCACTCGTTGTTTGTGGTCTCTCATGAGGAGAGCCCAGGCATATGGGATGCCATCAGCCACACTGGGTTGGTGTCAGAAGTATTATTTGTTGTACAATTTAAGTGTGTAAGGGAAGACAAGCAAGGAAGTTCTCTGGAGGGAAAATATTGCTGTGATGGGGAGGGACAGTGGTTGCTTGGTTTGGCTTTGAATTGTCCCTTTAAACAAAGTTTCACTAATCTTTATAAATCATGGTGGAGATGGCAGTGCAGAGATAAAGACCGCTGCGTGATGTTCATGCACATCTTGGCATAGTGGTAGCAGAAAAGCAAACGTGCTGCCTTCCTTGCAGGTGTTGAAGTATATCCAGACTTACTGTTTAGCTAGGGGCTTGAATTTATCTTTGAGACAGAACTTCCTAGCAGTTTGGACCAACCTCATGCTTGCAGTCTGACTGAATATTGGAACAAGCACTTTCCCAGGAGAGGAAATGTGGGAGAGTTGAGGGATGCTCCTTGCTTGAATCTAAGGAAGGAGTGCGTGAGCCCTGCCAGGCACCCCAGACACCTCCTGTGCTGTGTGGGCCCCTGAGCTCGAGGAGGTGTGTGGGCATGGCAAGCAGAGAGGATATATGTAATTATAGCCTTACAAACCTCCACTGATCCTGTGCAAACCCAGTACCAAAATACCTCTGTGACTGAGTCATGTGGACTTCTCCGGGCTAGGCTCACTTTCCCAACCTATTCATAGAAATTGTGAAAGGAGGGAGAGTCCTGAGAGTTTATTGACAGGTGAGAAATAGCAGGATGTTTCAAGACAAACAAAACAGACTAAGACCACACTGTTCTGGCCAAGCTATGGCAATCTGCTGCTAATGGACTTGAAAAAGAAACCAACTTCTGGGTGCAGAACATAGAACATTGTCCTACTGTGTTATCAGACCAGTAATTCTGTAGCCTGACATCTTGTCAGGAGTTGGGATCTGATATTTCAAAGCAAGTTTCCTCCCAACTCCAGGCTGCTTTCTACCCTGCAGTGACATTGTGTTCAGTTACAGCATCATGATCCAAATTTCCACTTTTTGAGGACCTGGTGCTCTCTGAACAACAGACTCAGTGGCACACCCTAGGACATCTAATAACTTTCTGGAACATGTCCTCCTTTTAGTACAAGTTGTCTCAGTAGTCCTTGGCATATGGTCCAAGTTTCCAATAAACTAGGGCAGTAACTGATGGCAGTGAAAGTGAGAAAGCTTCACATAAACAGTAAGAAATCAAGGTGACAACTTTAATGTTTTGTTCTTATCTTCTTCAAACATGGGAAATGCTGTTCTGATATCATTTTAAGTCAACAGATTTGGGGAGTGTCAGTTATTTTGTTCATTCTGCATGTAAGTGACATAGCACTGCATTTAATTTCAAAAATGGTTTTCAGTATGCCTTGCTGGCTTTCATCTTAAAAGACTTTTCAAGTGTTACTTTGTTTTATTTGTTTTTCTTTTAATAATGCTGAGAGCTAATTCTTCTAAGTAAGCAAATAAACAGGTCAAATAAAAAGTAGCAGCTACCTGAAACAATAAGGTTTATTCTGTAGACATTTAAGGTGCCTTTTATATTAGGCCATAACTGACAGCTACAAATGCTGAGGCCATTTGAAAATCAGACCACCTGTGGAAGGATGTTAGGAGTTCGAAGACACCTCCCTCTACTGATCTCAAGGAAAAATTCTGGCCTTTGTAGACCCAGATTTAGCTCTCTTCCTCTGAAGAGTGAAAAAGTCGAGCTGGAATGAGGCTGGGATGAAAGTGCTGGAAATAGCAGCTGTGTGCCAAGTGATACAGTTCCTCGTTTGGGCTGCCGTGTGCCGGTCTGACTGTCCGAGCCCTTGCCTGGATCCGGCTGACTGTTGGCAGGGGTTGAATCCTTCCTAAGAACAAATCACTTTATTGTTCGTGTCTGCTCATGCACTGCCTTTTGGGAGCGTGGTTCATGTTGTTGCAAGAAGCAGAACCATTAGCACCAAATGAATTCTTTGTCAAGCAGCACAGTCTCCCTGAAATTTTTACTTTTTTCTCCAGCAGCTTTCCCCCAGGATCAAATTTGCAGTATTGTAGGGAACTGGCTCCTGTTAAGCAGATGACTTTTTTTGTTAATTCTGCAGATCGTGGCCTACCATGATTTTCCATCAAACTGGCTCCTTTCTATTTCTTCCTCATCCAAGTGAGCAGCTGAGCAATGAAATGTGGCAGCTCTGGGACTTGGAAAACAGCTCTGTTTCGATTAAGCCCCTTCCACCCTCAAGGCTTGTGGAAACTGGGCCGTTTGAAACAGCCAAAATTTCCACCCTGAATAACTGTACCAAAAGCCAGGGAGCTCCTAGTCATGAGCCACCAGCTCAGGGGATGATCCCTGGCAAAGCACAACAGCATTTCTCAAGGGTCCCATCATTCCATGCTCCAGCAGCGGCCGCTGATCCTGTTGCTGCCCAGATCCAGGAATTGGGTCAGTCCAGAGCAGCTGCATTAGTGTAACCACACTGCAACTGGGGGCAAATCATGGATTGTGAGCCATCAAAGCTGGTCCCATGGCTCACAGTCAGCCTCAGTGCTTGTGTGACACAAGGCCCTGAGCAGCTTGGCCCACAATTAAGGCTTTTAGCCCCAAACACAGTAGACAGTAACAGCAAGAAGGATTTGGCTTGCTTCTCCCAAAATTCAAAAATTGGTCTGGTTGACTCCTTAGTCATGTGTGCCTGGAGCTGACCTGACATTTAGTGTCATCATCTTGCTCAAACTCAGGCTCTGGCCGTTGCAGAGAGAAGTAACTGACTCTTGGTTTGTTTTCCACGTAGATGAAAAGCTTTGAGTGTCTGAATGGCTCTTTCCTGGGCTGCAGTTTAGAACCTTGGTGTGTTTTGGGCAGGAGCAAGGAGAGAGCATGGTAAGGCTGTTTCCTCTCTAATCTTTGTTATGCTGGTGACCCTGAGGTGGTGAGGATGCAGGTTTTCACAAAGCTGTGCTGAACATTGCAGAAAGGTGGTTGTGAGCCATTGTGAACTTCCACAAATTTCAGACCATGTTGGGGCTCCTAAGGTTCTCTGAAACCACATTTACAGCAACTGAAGCAGTGTCAGCAATTGTGTTACTGCCCAAGTCACCCAGAAATGGCAGCAGTGAGAACCAATTTCTTCTTGAAATGGTTCTCTTGAGCCCATTTGGCTCCTGGGTCATGTCCATGAACAGGGCAGAGACCAATCTCATTATTTTCATTATTTGTTCCTAATGAGATGGAAATATCGCCTGTATTTCAACCTAATCCAGCTTCCCCCAAGCAGCTCTGAGGAGGCACTACTTTTCTGCAAGCACTTGCTCCTTGCTGGCAGCAGGGGATTGTTTAAACCTTTGCACAAAGCTGCTAAGTTTTGTTCAGGTGCCCAAAATAAGTTTCAGAGGGAACCTCAGCAAATTCATAAAAATCTGTCCCTGCAGATTTTATCCTGCAGCAGTGGCCTCTCAGAAGAGCATCCTTGTAGTTTCCTGTCTCTGCTTCCTTCCCTCTCTGTTTGTTTTGTTTGGAGTGGGGGGGTTGCCTTATTTTTTCCTGCGATGGGAATTATTCCATGGGGCTGGATCATGTCCATGCATTACAGAGGCAAAGGAGGCTTTGAAAGATGCTTGTCCCAAGCTGGATTCTGTGAAAACTGGCTGGATGTTTGGTGCTTGCTGGTGGAAGCCCCTTTCCTTTCACCTGTAGCACAGCCTCTTCCTGCAAACAGACCTGATCCCAAAAAGATCCCAAATTAGAGTCTCTGGTACTACGCAGGAATTCCCTTCCTTTTGTGCTGGGGCTGATTAAAATCTCTCATTACCTCTACCTTCTAAAGTCAGTACATTATGCAAAGCCATTTCCTAGTAAGAAAAATTCAGGCCAACTCAGCCCTGAAGTGTTACCTGTCCAGAGTTGAGATCTCTGGTCTTCGTTAGACACCCCTCAAACCATTTCTGGGCCCTAGGAACGGGACAGTGTGGTAACAGATGATCTGGCATATTTTGCTTTTCTTCTGACATGGACAGTTGTCCTGGGCAGAGAAGTAAGCTCTCAAGCTGCCTTATCTTCTGCAAAGCTGACTGGTCCTGCAGCTTGGCACAGGTACTGGTGTGACCCACGTGCTGCCTTGAATTAATTTTCTCTGGGCTATGAGTGTAGTTTGTACCAGGAATACCCTGTTCTTGCTAGGAAATCAGCTCCTGGGGAAATGTGTCCTTGCTTAGGCATGTGGGAGATGATGGAGGGGGTATTATCAGCAAAACCTTTGGGGAGTGTGGTGAGTTAACCCTGGGGGGCAGCTCAGCCCCACACAGCCCTCATCTGCTCCAGCCCCCCAGAGCAACGGGACAGAGAAGCAGAAGGGTGAAAGTGAGAAAATCTGTGGATTGAGATAAAGATAGTTCAGTAGCTACAGCAAAAGCTGTGTTCACCAGCAAAGCAAAGTAAGGAATTCATTACCGCTTCCCACAGGCAGGCAGGTGTTCAGGCTTTTCTGGGGAAGCCAGAACAGTTACTTCATCGTGCATAACTCTTATTTGGGAAGACAGACATCATAACTCCTTCTTTCTCCCAGTTTTTATTGCTGAGCACTTCAGCACACGGTCTGGGATATCCCTTTGATCAGCTGGGGTCAGCTGTCTGTGCTCTGTCCCCTCCCATTGTCTTGTGCACCCCCAGCCTGCTCACTGGTGGAGCAGCGTGGGAAACAGAGCTGGCCTTCGTGCTGTGTAAGCAACAGCTACAACACCCCTGCCTTATCGGCACTGTTTTGGTCCCAGATCCAAAACACGGCACCACAGCAGCTCCCAGAGAGAAAACGAGCTCTGTCCTGTCCCAGCCAGGGCAGGTGTGTCTTTTTGTTGTGTTTTGCATGGGACTGGCCACAGCATGCAAGGAGTGGAAGCACAGTACAACTCAGGAGAGACAAAAGCTCCTCTGAGCCCAGGTGGGCACCAGAGGAACTGGGTGGGTGGCAGCAGGGGCTGGTGTGATGCTGGCACCCTGTTACTGGACACAGACCAGTTAGAGAGCAGAAACTGAGGGTTTTCCTGAACACTTCTGGGGAGATCTGAGAGGATGTGGCATACAGCCCTGAAAGGAGAGAGGACTCTTGGTCATCTGCTCCATCTCCAGAGAGTTGCTGGCAGGGACCTTTAAACCTCCAGCTGAACAGGATGGTGCTTGCTTTTCACCACTTCAGGAAAGGCTCATGGTACTGCAGCAGCTCTTCCAATCAGGCTCTCACTGCCTGACTGTGCCAGAGATGTTGCAGGCTCCTTTTCAGCCCTATGGATCAGGATATCAGTTTTTTAATCATGAAGAGCTTTTCTTCTGTGTCTCATCATGAACTGATGCAATAGATCTGTAACTGCCCCAAAAGGCTGCTGTTCTGCCTGGCTTTCTGTGCAGGCTTGGACTCTGAAACAAAAGGATGGAGAAAGAAAAGAAGCTAACAACTCTGATTTGCTAAAGTAGCACCAATCAACAAGGCAGCTGCATTTTGGCCTGGATTATTATTTAGAGCCATTTGTATTCAGGATTCTCTTACAGCAGCTCAAACCTGGAGTTTGACCTGCGTTCAGGTGTGTATGTACCAATTAGTTTGTATTAGGCTTAACCATGGAGAAGGTCATACAATAGTCATGGTGCAGGAAAGGCTGAAACAATACGAAATCAAAGTTGTTCCTGTAAAGATTCAGGAATGGAAACTTTACCACCACCTCCTTTCAGAACATCAGGAAGAAGTTGAGAAATACCTTTGTGGTGGATGGTTGTCTCAAATGCAAATGTAAAAGTTTAAAAGTGTCTCCTTATTTTAACTCCTTCAAGGGAGAGAGAGCTTTGCACCTGCCTCAGGGGAGATGGGGAGATTGCAAGAGAAAAGCAGAGGAGATATGGGGCTTCCCTCTGAGCCTCTCTGGAATGTGGGCAGCAGGGCTGGGAGGCTGCTGGGGATCAGCACCCCAAAAAGGTAGAGAGTGAGTTTTAAGATGGGTCCTATTTTAATCCTTATTCTTTAATCTGGGGGTCCCATTTCATGTTGGTAGGGGTAATTCTTGTGATACCTCAGTGCTGTCCCGTGTGTTCTTGCAGCAAAGTGAAATTATTTGAGCAGGGTGAGGATGCAATAACTGCTCTGTGCATAGGGAGGGTGCAGCTGGGGGAACAGTAGCAGTGTTGTGTTTATGGGGGCTGCTGAGATTGTCTGGAGACTTAAAATGTCAACATGATCAGTACTAGCTTCTTATTTTCTTTTCCAGGCACAGTTTGAAGCTTACGTTCATGACCCTGAGGGTAAGAAATAATGGTGTTTGTCCGGACAACCACGTCTGCCCCACTGGTGTGGTTCAGGAGGAAACTCTTACATACTATTAACTTCACAGTGAAATTGAAACAGTTTTGATCCTGCTTCTACATAAACTCATCCCATGCTGTGCCCACATCAGCTAAGAGCTGTTACGTGGGATCTGACTTTTCCTCCATATCCACTGAACATGCAACCCAGGCAAAAGACTGGGGCTGTGCACACCCAGCCCAGGTTTTCCTTTGCTGTGCCACCCCCAGTTAATGGGGTGCAAAGTGCCAGTGCTACACATTTCTTCATGCACTGTTCCTTTTGCTCTAAACCTGAACTTCACTTTTTCCTGCTGCATTGTTTTGCATAGGCAGCATCTGGTCAGGTTTCTGTTGCATCAGTGAATTTGGTAGTATTGGGTTTTACTCAAACAATGTGTTCTGCCACAAAGGAGCAGGTTCGAGCAGGTTAGAGCTGTCCAGCCTGGCCATGCAGGAACCAGTGACGAATAAAGGTGCATAAATACATTCTTCTGCCTCTCCCCTTCCTCCACACATATATCAATTGCTTTTCCAGATTATTGAGAAAAGAATCTCTTGTGTTTCCTGGGTGTGAAATGTATTGGTTCTCCCTTTGCAAGCAATGAAGATAATGTTGCTGGCAGAGCTGCAGCTTGGCCCAGGGTTCTGCTGCTGGATGGGTGATCCCAAGGCCAGCAGGAGCAGTGGAGATATTTGCGTCAGCCCTGTGAGCAGATTGCTCCACTGGCACCCACCTGGGATTTGGGACCAGCCCAGAACAGAGCTGCCTGCAGGTGCAGGGCTCCCCTCCTCCCCAGCTGACCCCAGCACACAGTGCCCTGCAGGGCTTGGGTGGGGGAAATGGTCACTGGCCCTTCCTCCACTTCAGCAACACTAGGCCTGGGAAATGGGGTCCCTCTGGGCTCTAGGAATCTCAGGGCTCTGTATATATTTAAACGTCATCCATGAACTGTCCCCCTGTGGCTGCCACCACCCTCCTTTAGCATGATAATATCTGGCACAGCTACCATTGCCCTGAAAGCTGGGTCTTGTCCTCCCCACACACTCCTTGGGCTGTGCTAAGGTGTTCATAGGATCCATCCCCCTGCTCCTTAACAAAACCAGGCAATGTTGGAAGGATAACTGAGGAGAGGAGTGGAAAATGTTTCTGCAGCCTGATGCAGCAGTACTTGCTCTCTGCTCCAAGGCAGTTGAGTCTGTGAGCTGTGCTCACCACAGCATCGTGCAGTGTCTGGTGTCAAGACACGTCCTTCCCCTGGGGCGGCTGGTGCTGGTGTCCACACACACATGGCTTCACCCCACAGCCAGGAGTGCAGTTTCCAGGTGACCTTTCCCAGGTTAAGCACAGCTTGCAAAACCTCATACCTCATTCCAGGCTTATAAAACTCCCCCATTTGTTGTGGTGGTTTCATTTGCAATAGGAGCTGAAGAGGGACTCCTCTGCTACCGAAACCTGGCCAGTGCCCAGAGGGGAGGGTGGCTGTGATGCACGTCAGCCCTTCAGCTACTGCATTCCTCCCACCAAGATTTTGAGATTTGCCCTCTCTGGCCCTACTTGTGGAAGAGGACAAACAAACCCTCCAAGGAGAAATGCCTAGGCAAGAGCAGAGGTTTGTTAGGCAGTCAGTAACAAACCCCTGGTAGAGATTCCCCTTAAGCCTGTTCAGCTGCCTCTTGTAGTGTAGCACAGTCAGGGTTGTAGGTTTTTCCCATTAACCCTGTTCCTAAGCCCAGAGCTGAGCTTGGTGTGGGTCCAAGTGCTCTACAGGTGTAAATCAGCACAGCTTCAGCTACACTGGTGACCCTGCCATGCTGCCCACGGTGTGAGGGTGAGTGAGATCCCTTTGTGCCCTTTGTCCGGTCTGCACTGAGAGTTGTGGTAATGGTGATCTCCCTGGACAGACAGAGGAATCTGTTTTGTCAAGTATTTTGGGCATTCTGGCAAACTGAGCGGAAAATGACAGGTGAAAAACACAGCAAGAGGCAGGAAGGAAAGAGGCAGAAGATACTCATGCAGTCTCATGCCCAGAGGTTGCCACTGTGTTCGTGCACATCCCCACTGTGTCACCCAGGGTCACAAGAGTTCACCTTGCTCTTTGTGTCCCCTGAGGCATGCACACCTTGCTGGAGAGGCTGTGGCAGCTGAAAAGCCCTGGTGTTAGACTGTGGCAGGTTAGTAAGGCTCCTTTTGGGGTACACTTGAGCACCACCCTCCCCTACAACTTCATGCATGGACTTTCCCAGGCACCAGCACTTTACCCCTGGCCATTAGACACAAGGCTCTGGGGAGGGCCAGCAAGTCCCCTTGTACAAGCAGGGCCCAGTGCAGGGGAGGGGTTGGTGCTGCCCTGCAGGCAGTGTGGCTCCAGCCCGCTCTCTGCACAGCTCTGGCCCTGAGAAAGTCAAGTGGCTTTTTCCAGCAGCTCCTCTGATGGAGGATTTTGCAACGTTTTCAGGTGAGGGGGTGGTTTGGATGGTGGTGCCCACCCCCCTGCTTGGCAGGGGGAAGTTTGGGAGCTTGGCAACAGAGAAGCCCCTTCTCCGGCCCCATCCCCACACAGCAGACAGAGCCCCGCTGTTGGTCAGAGGAAGTTTGGTGAAGGCAGAAAGGAGGAAAAGATTCCTGACAGATTTCATTGGTCCAAGCCAAGAATGATCCCATTAGAAGCTTGTAAACCTTTTTCTTCTCAAATACATCTATTTATTTTCTTTAACTGCTGGCTGTTGCTCAAAGCGACCCGATCTGTGTGTCCATGCCATTCGGTCGAGCTCTTGCCTGTGCCTCATCCTGGCCCCGACGACTCCAGGAAGGTCTTTGGCTTCCCAGCCATGAAAGCCGCTCTCTCAGGGAGGGCGTGGATGTCTCCCCTTGGCCGGGAGCCTGTGCCGGCAGCGGGCGCTGGGGGAGGGCCCGGCTCGCCGGCGCTGGGAAGACTGGGACAGTGTTCGGGGCCGAGGGCTGCTGAAAGGGCTCAGTGTGTGCTGAGCGTGACTCACCCGGGCCGGAGGGCAGCTGGGAGCCGGCGAGGAGAGCAGCGGAGAGCTGCCGCAGGAGGGGCCGGCTTCCCCGGGAAAGGTGGCGAAATGGATCTCATTAGCTTGGAGTGGAGGCAGAAGGGCCCGAGGAAGGAGCGAGGCTGGGAGGTGCTGTTTCCACGGGTGGAGGGATTTGAGGGAGCCTTGCATCACACCTGGGTGTCTGCGAGGGGTCAGGGATGAGAACGGGAAGGGGGCAGTGGAAGCTGGGTCTGTCTGCATCCATCACTGGACTTCCATGTGACTTTGGGTGTCAAACAAAGCCTGGAGAAGGGCTGGGAAAGCCCTAGAAAGATCCCTGGGGTCCTTGAGGGAGCTGTCTTGTGTCACATTTTGGTGCCCCGAGCACTGCAGGGCTGGGGCTCCATCCTGGCTGGTGTAAAACATCCCTGGAGCTGCCTGTTTTCTTTGGCTCAGTTTGGCTGTGCACTTCTTGGTCTGGCTGACACACGCCCAGGCGCCTGCTAGGCTGTGCCAGCACCTTACACATCCCCAGCGTCAACTACTGGTCCCCAGGGATGTCACCTGCAGTGGCAGAGCCAGGAGGTGCTTGTCACTTCCTGGAGCAAGCAACATTGCTCATAGCTCTGGGCAGTCCCAAAGGGAGAGTGACTTCCTGGTGGGCTCAGTTAGGACTTCTGTGCCTGGCTGCATGTGAGATGAGAAGCAGGGAGGGATTTCTGGTTTAGATTGGATGCAAGCGTGTATGGGAAGGTCTGGTTTTATCTCAAAAACAAACAGCTCTGCACATGGTAGTGCTACCACCCAGAGAGGTCCTCCATGATGTGTCTGAGGATTAGGCATGTCCTACTGTCTTCCAGAGGCATTGTGTGCTCATGTAAGACACCAGCAAGAGAAGAGGCCCCTTGGGGTTCAGCTTGCCCCTGTCCAGGAGCCCACAGCCGCTGGGGAGAGCAGGAGGGGGCCACTGATGCAGAGTGTGCAGAAAGTGCTTGCAGTGGTGGTTGATGCATCCTAAAGGGATATGCTTTTTAATGCGGATTTAGCTGACTGGACTGAGGGAGGTGAACTTTGATGAACAGTCAGACTAAGATATTTCCCTTTATCACGAATAGCTGCAGCCCAAAAGCAGAGGGTCTCACCAGTGAGCAAATGGGGAGGCAGCTGATGGCTCTGGGTAGCCTGGCCACATCCCTGTGCCTCCAGACCTGCAGTAAACCACCCCAGAGGCTGGGAATAATCCTATCAACTTACTGGCTGACATTTTAGGTCTAGTTCACCCACCACACCTCTGGTTTGTTTATGTGTGGAGGCCCATTGCTGAACTCTGCAGCCATGTGCTCAGTGTTGGCACCATGAGCTGCTTGTGCCAGGGAGTGTCCCTGCCACCTCTCCCCAAGGATTGATGGGCTTTGGATCCTGCTCCTTCCATGATGCTCAGTTCTCTGTCCTTTCCCACCTCTCTCTAGCATTGGGTAGATCCTCAAAGCTTTGGCCCTGCAGGAATGACCTCTTAGGGTGGTGCATTTCTGTCCTGTTGTCACCAGTGACAGCAGGAGGATGAAGGGAAAGTAAACCATGATGGGGAGCACAATCTGATGATACAAATGGACTGGAAGGACCCAGGAGAGCCATCAGTTTGTCCTCCACCCTGTGCAAGAGCTGGTTTCCCATGGTGAGGCAGGGATCAACCCAGCAGCAGTGTCTGGAGCCTCCCTGCACCAAGACACTGGAAATGCCAGAGCCACATAAGAACTGTCAGCCCAATGGATGGCACGGGGCTGCGCCTGCTGTGAATCAGGGAAGGAGCTGGATCCATGCATTAACTCACTGGCCATCTCAGCCCACAGCACAGAATGACTTCACCGTCGGGTGAACATCCCACCATGGAAACCAAACCTCAGGAATGTGTCTGGGTGTGCCGACTCTCTTCTCCTCTCCAGAGGGCTCTCTTATGTCTCAATTACTCCCAGGCTAGCAAATTGCTGTTGTCACTTCTCCCACCAGCTCCCTGAGCTGGGCTGGGGAGCAGTGCCCATGCAAGTGTCATCCCCTGTGTCCAGTGGGTGCCTGCCTGGGGGTGGCACTGCGGGTGCTGCCCTCCCTTTGTGCGCATGTGGAAGCAGGGAGCTTTGCCATGGCTTGAGTCCAGTAGCCCCAGCCAAAGAGGGGAAGTCTGCACTCCACATGCCCTCCTTCTCCCTCTCTCCATCTCTTGCTGCAGACTGATCCACCAGTGGCTGTAGCAGAGCCCAGGTTTTGGCGACGAGCAGCAGCAGAGTGATGATTAATGCTGAGCAGAGCCACAGAGCCAGGGCTGTCTGAGTTGTCTCTGCCTCTCTCCTAAACCAATTTGGCCAAAAAAGGCTAATGTGAGCATTTCTGCATCTGCCAGCCTGGGAGGGGGCCCGGCCAGAGCGCAGAGTCTCAACAGGCATGTATGGGGCTGTATGTTTTTCCACTTGGGCTGGAGAGGGGCCGAGGGCAGGCAGCCACCGGGCTCAGGTGACTCCTGAGCCGGCCTTTCCATCTGACTCATGTGAGACGTCGCAAGTGCTCTCCTGCCCAACGGAAAACACATCTCCTTGCAGCTCATGGCTTCTGGGCCCATGCCAGTCCCCAGGCAGCACAGCTTCCCAGGGCTGTGCTGGCACCCAGAGCCCAGCTCTTCCGAGGCTGGAGCTCATGGAGAGCGGCTCCATGGGATGACGCCCAGCCAGGGCTTTACCTTCAGGCTGTGCCTGTAGCCGGTGTGGCTGGTGTGGCAGAACAGTCAGGATGGCAAGGGCTGGGCAGGACAGACCCATGGTCCCTGCGATGGGCAGGAGCATCTCTACAGGCAGGGCTCCTGGTGTCACTGCTGGCATGACACTTCTTTCCCAACACTCCTGATTTCCTCTTCTCCACCTCTTTGGAGAGTCCAGGATGGAAGCGATTGTCCTTCAGCACCAGGACAGGTCTTTCCCTTCCCAAGGCCAAGCACCCCATCCTCCTCCTTTCTTTCTGGGTTTGGGCAGCACAAGAGTGTCTACCACCTCAAACCCCACATTCACGTCCCCTAAGATTTCTCCATATTATGTCCTCATGGGCTTGGTTTTTTCAGTGCCTGGATACCATCCCAGTGCCTGGATACCTCAGGAAAAACCCAGACCCTGGGGCTTTCTGCACAAGGGAAACTGAGGCACGCTGGGGTCAGTACCTCTCGCTGGAGCATGCTGGGCTGGGCGAGACAAGCCAGGGACTGTGGCTCACTGTGCACAGCCTCAGGCTGTTTGCATCATGCCCCAGAGCCTGCCCCCTCTGTGCCCACTGCCAAGCAGCAGCACTGGGCTTCCCCTGCTCCTCTGGGAAGGGAAATGTTTTCCCTTTCCCCTCCCATTCTGCTTGCCAGCAGTGAGTGAGTCCAGTTTCCCCTGCGCGCTGCCGCCAAGCGCCTCTGGAACCACTGGAAAATGCATGAAAGGCCTGGGCAAGGCTGCAGTGAGGGTTACTCGCAGTCACAGCTGGATCCAGCCGCTGCTTTAAAGCAACAGCACAGCCACACAGGGCTTCCCAGGGCACCCAGGTGTCCCAGGGGTTTAAATCCCATGGGAAGAGAAGGCAGCATCCTCACTGGGCAGCAGCCCTGAGGCTGGAGGGGATCTTTTCACTGGGGAAAATGAGGAAGGGGCAGCCCAAGGACACAAACCCTTGGGTGGGTCTGGGGTTTGCTCACTCAGGTTTGCAGAGTGCTTCCCCCTGCCCTGCTCCTGTGGCTCCTAGCACAATGACCAGGAGAGCACTTCCCTGCCAGCCCCAGCTGCATCCCATGATTGGGTCTGCAAAGGGCAACAGCAGCTTGGGGACCCGGGAGCAATCCGGGCTGGCCCACTCATCACCCTGCAAAGCAACTTACACTCCTCCCCTATCTTTGGAATAAATCATGCAAATCCCAGGGTGTTTGATTCCAGGCAGGACAGAGGGTGTGGCTTTCAGCTGTGGCTCAAGATGTTTCAGCAGCCCCCAGTGTTTCAGTGTGTGAGATGCCAAGACCGATGGAGTGGGATGGAGCAGCTGGCTGTGGGAAGGCAGAAAACTTCCTCCTGCATCCTGGGAGCCAGCATGGTCCTGCTCTGGCAGGGGCGCTGGGATGGAAACAGCCACGGGGCACTGGGGTTAATGAGTAAAATAACTCAACCCCCCCAGGGGTCTGGTTTATGGCTCTGCTAGCATGGGCAGGCAGAGGGAGCTTTCTGTGGGGGTTGATGTCTTTCCTGGTGTTCCACGTCAGACTAGTCAGTCCATGACGTCTGCTCCACCCTCCAAGATGCAGCAATAAATCAGGTTAATAATTAATCCCAACTTCCTGGGACTAATGCAGAGCTGGTCCTGGTCACAGCTCCCAGTATCCCACGTGAGAGCCACGGTGATGGGCGAGTCTCACAGGGTTGCTCTTTACCCCAACATCATGAAAGGTGCTTAGAAAACAAATATGGAAGAAGAAAGGAACATTCCCTGTCCTATCACATCCAGGATGTTTGCTCCTGAGTGTGTGCAAAGTCTTGATGTGGTGCGAGTCTGGCTCAGCCAAACAAATTGCAGCCTTGACCTCCCTCCTTGCTCCAGGGTACACCACAGGTGACTGGTTTAATAAAGAAAAACTTAAAAGTGTGACCACCCTGCGCAGCTGGTCTTGGGTCAGGCTGAGCCCTTGGTCCTGCTCCAGGCACTCAGAGGTTTGGAGAGGAGAGGGCTGGTTTGTGTGTCTCCGCAGGGCAGCGGCTTGTGTGGGAAACCCAGCCCAGGAACCACAGTGTTGGCACAAGTGGTCAGGAGGTGTGAGAGTTTCTGGAAGAAGAAGTGAGAGTTTTTTCTGTGTTTGTATAATTTTCTGGAATGAAAATAAATCAGAAAACAACACACACACACACACACAAACACACAAAACAAAACAAAAACAAAAACCCAAAACCAACCAAACAAACAACAACAACAACAACAACAAAAACCACCACCATATCAAAGAAACCAGTGCAGCTTTCCCCAGTGAAACAAATTCCAAACCATCAGTGGGGAAACACTGGCTGGGTGAATCTGCCACTAGCCAGTCTTCTGGGATTACATAAACTTCATTTAAAAAGCTCACTTCTTTCTTTGTACTATATATTTTAATGAAACATTTTAGTTAAGGTCTGCTTTGAAATTAAATGAGGATTCTTGAAACAAACAAAGCATTGTGGTTCACTTTGAGAACATCTAAATGAGCCACTTGGGCATCACCCCAGTCCTCATCCTTTCCCTTAACCCAGACAATATCCTGGAGCCCTGTTTGATGCCAGCTCCAAAGCCTTGTTGTCCCCACAGGCTGCCCCTCCCCATGTCCAGCAGTGCCACCAGCTGGGATAATGCTCTGGTGGAGGGTGAATGTGTGGCACTGGGACTGGCTCTCTCCAAATGGGTCCCAGGAGCCATCAGATGTGGAGATGGCTGCTGCCAGCAGGAGCTGGTGTCACCCTGGCTGTCACTCGGGTGTCACCCAGGAAGATCCGTGCATTGCCCTCCCTTCTACATCCTTGTCCAAATGCAACGACAGCGTGTCCAAATGCTATTCCCCTGCCAGCTCTCCCAGGGCTGCAGTGGCCTGGCACACCTCAAATGTCACTGGTGTGCAAGGCAGAGAAACTCAGCTTTTCCATGCCCAAGCAGCACCTGCCACCCAAGAGCACTTAACCAGAAATCCGCAGCTCTGCCCACAGTACCAAAAAGGCACCTGGTGCTTCCAGATTTCAGTCTAATGGCTCAGACCTAAGAAACACAGGTGATGGGTGCTGCAGAGAAGGAGGGGCAGGGCTACAGATTCAGCTGCTTTGCTGGAGGCAGGGCTGGGCAGGAATGGCAGGCATATGCTGCTGGCTGAGTCTGCTGGAGTGAATAAAAATATTCAGGTTTCTCTTTTTCATGTTTCATTCTCAGCAGAGTGGTTGTGGCTGCTCATGTGAAACCTGTTCTGGCTGGGTGCTGGAAAGAGGCAAAGGGAATGTGTATGGAGTAAGACTTTTTTAAAGAAATACACTTTCAGATGGATCTTGTTCTTCCTGTTGCTTTTCTGCTTTCCCAGGGCAAATCTGAAGAGCTGAAAACTTGGTTTTGTCCTAAACTTTTCTATGAAATTATGAAAAAAATCATAAACAATTCTGCTTCATTTTCAGGTTCATCCTTGAAACAGGAGCTGGTGGTGCCAGGGATGCCCAGGACTGTGTTATCCCAGGCATCAGAAGTCTCAGACCTGACAGAATTTGAGCCTTTAATGATTATCAGAGGTAAAGCTTCATGCAGCCATCACACCCCAGGCCTGCAGTGCTCTCATGCAGTGGGATGTGCATCTTTTTCCCACAAAGGGGAAGGTAGGGGGTTATTTGAGCCAAAACCCTGCACAGCTGCATGGAATAATTCGAGAAGTCCTGTGCTTGCGGCCCTACAGCTTTCCTGCAGGGAAGCAACCGTCAGAGAGGCGGGACACTGGGAGCACGGCTGGCACAGCTCCCTGCCCCAGGCTGCCAGGAGCCCTCCTTACCCTGCGGCAGTGCCACTTCCACGTGGGAGCAGCACAGACCTGAGGCTGCACCACGGCCAGCCCTGTACCTGCTGGCTGGATGAGCTGATGCCAGGGCATCCACAGAGCCCTTGAGAGACTGTCGCACACCCACAGCTGCTGGGTGCCCTGGAATGGCAGCAGTCACCCCGGGGCTGTGGTTTGGGATTTACTGCAGCTCCCCACGAGCAGATGCTGCCATCCCTGTCCCATCATGGTCTCAGGGCAAATTGCAAGGATGAAATGATTGTTGCACTCTCAGGGCTTTCCTGTTCACATCCCTTCGTGTCTGTTTGTGCAAGGGCCATTCTCCAGTGGGGTCCTTCTCCACTGTGAGCCCCTCTGTGCAGAGTGGGGTGAATTCCCAGCCATGGGCTGCCATGCACCTGCCATCCCTTGTGCTGCAGCTATGAGGTGGGTCCTTCTTACAGCCTGTTCTGGTCAAGCTGATGCTCAGTGAATCTCTTGGCCATGATTTTCTTGGGGACATGAGTGCAGCAAATACAAACTTCATAGGCACTGGGAATAGGCTACAAAGGAATCAGGGAAGGTATGTATGGACTTTTGGTGGTAATAAGGACATGGGATGCTGTAGAGCTGGTGCAGCCTGTTTGGGCAATGTTTCCTGGGGAGCTTTCACAGCCCCCAGGACACAGAGCTGCAGGGCACCTGGGAAAGTGATAAGCTGAGATAAGGAAAAACAGATCTGGAGAAAGCAATGCAATCTTCCTCCCCAAAATGAGCTGGACGTGGAGTTTTCTTGGTATTCCTTGAGTAGCAGAGGTTGTGTGTGTCCCTCTGCATGTGCAGTCTTGGAAAGAAGAGCCTTTTCCATGAGAAGCTCGGTATGTCCAGGGGGTTGTAAGAGCTGTAGGAGACCCTGACTCTCATCACTCATGAAAAATGCAGAGGAACTGTTCAGAAAGGTACTGGGATATCTCTGCTGGACAGGAAAGGAAATACTGCAAACTTCCTGCAGGCTTCCCAGCTTGGCTTCATGGTGGACATGAGCAGCTGGTGGGATTGGGAGGGTGACAAAAAGGGAGCTATCAGAAATTACAGGGACTGATTTTTATGGCTGAAAAACACTTGCAACTGAAATGTTAGATATAAAAGGAAAGGAAGGTCTTTAATCTGCTTCTTAATGGGCAGTGGGATGTCCCGTGCTGATAGGACTGTAGCAGGAATGCTGGTGAAACTGTATCCGAACCAGGGCTGAAGGAACAGTTTGGAAGGACACCTCACCTGCCTCTGATGCTGTTGGAAATTTGACCCATGGGAGGTCCCAGCATGCCCAGCAGGCACCTTTCTGCTGCAGCAACTCCCCGTCAACTCCCTACACCCCCAGGTGAGCTGTGGGTCCCTGAAAACATGTGAGTCCTGGATAGAGGACTGGTGGATGCCTGGTGTCCTGGGCAGAGTATTGGTCCTTGACAAGGTGTGGACCTTGAGTGAGATGTGGGTCGTGGGGGAAGGGCGGGTCCCAGGAGAGTTGGGGATCCCAGGAGATGCATTAAAGACTCCGGGGCAGAGCTAATGCACCCCAGAGAGGACACAGTACACGAGGAGCCGGACTAGGGCGTCCCCGAGTTCCCAGATCCTCGTGAGTGTTCCATCAGCAGCGGGGAGGGTCCTCAGGGGCACGTGTGGGGTTGTCACTCCTTGCTCTGGGAGCACTGGGGAGGTGTCCGTCTGCTGGGGCGGGCGGGGGGACGGGACAGAGGGGCAGGGCAAGAGTTAACCTACCTGCTCTGCCATCCATCTCTAGGCTCCACCTCGGAGAGAGAGGGGAGGGAAAAGAGAAAAAGTAGGGAAAAAAAAGAAAAAGAAAAAAGAGGAGGAGGAGGAGGAGGAAGAGCGCAGACAGAAGCGCCCGGACCGCGGGCAGCCCGGCCAGCAGCGGAGCGGCCGCCCCGTCCCACTCCCAGCATGTTCCAGTGGTGAGTGATCTCCGGGGAGCACGGAGCCCGAGCCCCGCTCCCGCCCCTCTCCCGCACCGAATCCCGGTATCCCTGGCTCCGCTGTCCCGTGTCCTCCGCTCCCGCTGCCCGGCACCGCCGTCCCGACGCTGTCTCCTGCCCGCAGCCGGGGGACTGCGAGGTCCCCTCCCCACCGAGTCCCTCTCGAGAGTCGCCTGGGGGGTGGCTGGCCGGGGAAGGGCAGCTCTGGTGGGGAGGGTGGGCATGGGGAAGCGACTAAGGACGGACTTTTGTCTTTTGTCCCCTGTCCGTCTGTCCCCATCCCAGGAGGGACCCTCCCGCCACCGTGACTGTGCGGGGCTCCCAGGCGGGGTCTCCCTGGCCGCGGTACCCCGGGGAAGGCTCTCTGGAGATCCGCTCCCGACACAAATTTCTCTCCACCCCGGGGCACCGGAGCTCCGGCCCGGCGGGAGGCAGCATGGGCGCAACGGGCAGGGGCGGCGGGTTGGTGCCCCCCAATCCCTGGGGCTGCCTTTCCCAGCTTTTCCCTGAAAAGAGCTGGTTTGTGTGGTGGGGCCGGGGACAGCAGGGCCTCCACCCCCTGCCCGGTGGGGTCCCTGTCCCACGGCAGCGCCAGCTTGGGGGCAGATGCCCTCGCTGGGGGTAACACCCGGGGTTTCGGCTCTTGCCTCTTCCCCAGAAGCGTGTTTTTACCACCTTGTATTTAAACCAGACGGCTTTTATGAGGAGGGGACGCGTCTCCGGGGACTCCCATGGCGAGCTGCGGCCCCACTTGGTGCTTGCACCCACCTATTGCACAGGCTACTTCTGGGGACATTTGGGTGCTTTCTGCCCAACACCTGCCCTTTTATAAGACCCCCTCTCCAAATCCTTGGCATTACCAACAACTCTGTACTGGCGATGCCTCCAGTGACTCGGTCTAATTGAGGGGCCAGAAAAAAACACTATCACATAAATAGATAGCGCTGGCGGATCAAAGAGGTTTTCAAGTGAACCCAAAGTGAATGGGATAGGGATAGAGAGCCCCTGTCTCTCGGGGCCTCATCTGCCGTCGAGCATCAACACCTGACAGGGATACTGCCCACCTCTAATTTGGAGTTTAGCTGCCTGGTGGGGCAGCCACCTCACAGGGGAGGCTTTTGGAGTTTCCTTGCTGGATAAAAGGGAAGAGGAGGAGCTGTTAAGATCTTTTCAAAGCTCTCTGCGATAGCAACAAACTCAAAGCATCTCCCTTGCCAATGCATCCCCAGAAAGCAGGAGTTACTTTTTCACCCGTACCTAAAGTACTTCCTGTCTGAGGAGACCACAGAGCAGAAAAACTCATGATCCGAAAAGATGCACAAACAACTGTTGCTCTTTTGCCCCTCAAATCCTTGGTTTGATATGGAAATTGCCTGTAGTTGTGGCTCAGGGTCCTTCCAGTCCCCGTCGATTTCCCAGCAGTGCAGGGACAGGGATTCTGCAGGGCAGAGGTGGCTGTGGGGCTCCTGGTTCCTGCTGGACCTGGTGGGACCCCGTGGTTTGCAGTCAGACCAGTAGGAAAAATCCCAAATAGGTTCCTGTAACAAAGCAGGAATTACACTGGTGAGAACTGGGAAACAGGGTCCACTGAGGGAAGGAGGAATACGTTTCTGTGCGGTTGTTCAACACCTCACCTATAAACATACCCAGGCCAGTCGACACCCCACCTCTTAATAAAAGCTGGAGTTGTCCCCTCAGTTCTGGGTCAGAGCTTTCTGTCTGGGCCCAAGGAGAGTAATGGGGGTCAGTGCATCCATGCAGCTCCTCTCTGTTAAGCAGAGTCTGCCAAGGCTGAGACCATCAGTGCCAGTTAGTGATAGCCCTACCTATGCAAATTTTTAAAATTTGTATCAGTAATTCCCTGCCCTTTGGCTTCTGGGGAACCTTTGGCCGTCCTTCAGGCTGGGTATTTTATTGCTTGTTGTCCTTGGGTGGCAGGGAGTGTAAGAAAGTGGTGGCACAGGACTGGATGGGATGGGCTTGATGCAAATGAAATTACTATACAGGGGTGACACGGGTTATTTCTGCAGCAGTGCCAGACATGGATGAGAGGTTTTAAACATTGCTTGGCTGTGCTTGGAGCAAAGTTGTATTGGAACTGAAGGGTTTGTAAGAATAAGTTCAAAGCTGTGCAGGCAGGGCTGGAGAGGGTTAAGGGAATGGTGAGATCTAATCAGAACTGCTCCCTCATCAGTCTCAGATGAGTGGCCACATATAAAACCGGATGAGGAATATCTATCCATTTACCCGTAATTACTTATTTCCACGCTCGCTCCCACAGTCCACACTAGTGGTTGGGCTCAAAAGTTCTTTGTGCTTCAGGGCCAAGCCAGAGACAGGAGCTCCTGAAAGTTCCTGGTTCCTGTCTGGGATTCCTGCATTTCAGGGTGAGTGGAATCCCCAAACACAGTGTTGTCTCCTGCCCTGGGGAATCTGACGACCTATGGGGTGTCCCACCAAGCAGGTGTTTTGGTGCAGCCTGAGGCCCAAAACTCCAGCAGCTTCCTGGTGGTTCTGATCACAATCCAGTCCCTGGGTCTAGGAGAGTTTCATGGCTTTTTGGTTTTGGTGTTTTTTTGGGTTTTTTTTTGTCTGTCTTGGGTTAAATGTTTCAGGTTTCAGGCCCAAGCTCCTTCTCTGGACTGGCCTGAAGTGAAGGTCCCAAATGCCTGCTAGAGATGATTCTGGTTCTTTCTGGCTCTGATGGGAGTAGGGGGCTGAGGGCTGTCCCCAGTGGATGTAACCTAGGCTGGGATGTGCTTCTAACATTAAGAAGACAGGCAAAGGGGCATCCTGAGATCAGTGCCACATCTGTGTCTGTCAGCTCCACAATCCAGTGGCAGGAAAAAGGGGTCCAGGGACTGCCAAGCACCTTTTGTTGGAGCAGACAGAGATGAGGCTGCCCTTGGGAAGCTGTTGGGAGTGGAGACGAGGAGCTTAGCTGCCATCCTTCCATGCCCAGTGCTCATCTGCACAGGGAGATGGCCCAAGGTGGCGGGAACATGCAGGACTGAGGCAGGAGGGAGTTGGTGCAGATGTGCAAGCAGCGGAGGGAAGCTGAGTGCTCAGGAGCTACACTGTGCAGCTGGGCAGAGAGGGCAGTCCCCCTCCTCTGTGGCACTGGGATGAGAAACCCACCTTTAGCTGTGTAGAAAACCAGGCTGGGGAGGAACTGCGCATCAAGTGCAGCCTTCCTGCAGTCCCAAGGACCTCAGGAGGATCCTGCTCAAGTCCCCATGAGCTCCACCCAGGGTTTGTCCCATGAGCCAGCAGCTTCCCAGGGCTATAGGTCTGTAGCAGAGGAAAGCAGCAGGATGGCACCAGGAAGAACTGGGTTTGATGTACTCATGCCCTGCACACCCTGGACATGCAGACATCTGATTTGTCACAGGCTGGAAAAATCTGCCCACGCAGTCTACCCTTGCATCTGCTACTCCTTAACACCACAAAGGAAGCAATGGGACCCAAGAGCTGCCAAAACACCCAGGAGTGCCCCCAGAAATACTGGTTCCCAAGTTGGTTGTAGGGTTAGGGATGTCTTTTTCCCACTGAATGGTGAAATTAGACTCAAATGGCTTTTTTATTTTTTTTGTCATGATGTGCCATTTTGAAATGAAACAGCAGTGCCGGTTTCTTGTTGACTCTTGTAGTCTTCCCCGCTCTGGTTTCTCAGTGCTGTGTAATCTGTGATGCCAGTCTAGGCCATGGACAGTATGTCTGCCCTGGAGCTAAGGCTTCTGTGGAAAATCTAATTTCCTCCTGCTCTTGTCCTAAACTGCAATTTTAAGATGGCTGAAACAGCGATTTCCCTTGGGACTTTCTTCTGAAACAGCTGCCTTGCTGAAACTCTTACCCTGACTTCTCTCTCTCAGCCCATTTTCATCTTCCCTGATCTTAGCACTGGGGTTACCAGACGACACTACAGCCACCCCAATATACCTTGTGCCCCACACACTTCCCTGCAGTGAAGTGTGGTCCCAGAACCACCCCACAAGCAGGATGCAGCTGGGAAGAGTATGCATAGAGGTGTCCTGCAGCTCTTCCCACAAGGTTTCTGCTCCTCAAAAGGTGATGGAACACAGATTATGAGCATCCCATGACCTCTAAAGGAAGTGCTTTTGTAGACAAGCCTCTTGAAGCCTATGGTTTCTTCTCATTAACCCTTTGTCTCTTTCCTTTAGGAAGAAGACTATCTACAAAACAGTTTGTCTCTCCTTCTTGCTGATCATTACAGTGACGGTGCTGCAGCGCGGAATGGCCCCAAACCAGTTCATGCAGGGCCAGCAGCAGAAAGAACTTCCCCCTTCAGAGCCCTTGAAATCGCAGAAGAAAGACAACACTTTCTCCATCAGCAGCACTTTCTGGAAGACCAAGGAGAAAGCTCCTGTGAAGGAGGAGAGCATGACAGCAAAGCAAACAAAATCCTGGGATGTCACCACTGCCAACTGCTCAGCCAACCAGAACTTCAGCAAGGTGGATTGGTTCAAAGGGCTGGAGCCCAACTTCCAGCAGTTCCTGCTCTATCGGCACTGCCGCTACTTCCCCATGCTGATCAACCACCCAGAGAAGTGCAGCGGGGATGTCTACCTGCTCATCGTGGTCAAGTCCATCATCACGCAGCACGACCGCCGTGAAGCCATCCGGAGGACCTGGGGCCAGGAGAAGGAAGTGGAAGGCAAAAGGATCAGGACGCTGTTCTTGCTGGGCACCGCATCCAAGGAGGAGGAGAGAGCCAACCACCAGAAACTGCTGCATTATGAAAACCGCATCTATGGGGACATCTTGCAGTGGGGTTTCCTGGACAGCTTCTTCAACCTCACCCTCAAAGAGGTCCATTTCCTGAAGTGGGCCGACATCTACTGTGACAATGTCCGCTTCATCTTCAAAGGCGACGATGATGTGTTTGTGAGTCCCAGCAATATCCTGGAGTTCCTGGAGGACAAGAAGGAGGGAGAGAACCTCTTTGTGGGGGATGTCCTTTACAAAGCCAGGCCGATCCGTAAGAAGGAGAACAAGTACTATATCCCCAGTGCCCTCTACAACAAAAACATCTACCCACCCTATGCAGGGGGTGGGGGCTTCATCATGGATGGAGCACTGGCCAAGAGGCTGCATAAGGCCTCAGAGACACTGGAGTTGTACCCCATCGATGATGTCTTCCTAGGGATGTGCTTGGAGGTCCTTAAAGTGTCACCTGTTGGGCATGAGGGCTTCAAAACTTTTGGCATTGTGAAAAACAAGAACAGCAAGATGAACAAGGAGCCATGTTTTTACAGGAGTATGTTGGTGGTTCATAAACTGCTGCCTCCAGAGTTGCTCCAAATGTGGGACTTGGTCCACAGTAACTTGACATGCTCAAGAAAACTCAATGTCCTTTAGCTCTGTCTCTCTGGAGAGCTGGGACTGCAGGAGCTGGGACAACTGATCCCTGCTCTGGGGTGGGGTGAGCCTCTGCTGGTGGCACACAAATCCTTCAGAGGCACTGCCCTCCAGGATGAGGAGGGCAGAGACGCTGTGCTCATGGACAGGGTTTGCGATACTGTTTGTTCCTGTACTGTATGTATTGTGGTTCACGTATCTCCAGCTGGGTTGGGGGTTGATGTAAAAGACAAAAAACCCAACAGAACATGACAAGTCTAACACAAAATGGAGAGAGGGCAAAGAGGTTTTTTTGCTGCTTTAAGTACATACTCCACAGCAGCATGATGAGTGGAGGGATGGAGAGAGGCAGGGAGGGATGTGGCACAGGTATTTTTTGGAGATGTTTAGGGTCTGGCTATCCAGAGAGCTGCTCCAAGGGAGTTCAGCCAATTACAAGTGCATTGGCCCCTCCCGAATCAAAAATTTGTTTTCTCAAATTTCTCCTCCATGCAAGGTTTTGGTAACATTGACCCTGTGTGCAGTGGGTTCACCCCCACCAAAGTCCTCTGTGTTCCCATATGCAGCTGGGGAAAGGGGCTCTTCTCTGAGGCTGGCCCTCAACAGCCCTGAGTCCCTGTTAGGGTTTCAGCCTGGCAGTCGGGGGACTGGGGTCCTTGTCCCTCTCAGAGGGTCCCAGGGAACAATGGCTCCTGGCACCAGCCTGGGCTGTGCTTGGCTTCACAGCCCCTCTGCAGCCTTATTGTAAGTGTCCTCAGAGGAATGCACCCAGCTGAAATTCCTCGGGGATTTGTTCCTCCTGGCAGGAAAGAGATTAGGCCAGCTGCCCTTGCCTGGGGCCAAGGAAATGGTGGAGAAAACTGGTGGGCCCCCAGGGACTTGTCACTTCTGGGACACTGCTTCCTGGGCATCTGAGGAGGTTCTATGGGGAGACACTCCTTCTGTGCTGCACAGCTGCCCTCGTGGCTTTCCCTTGCAGGGGACAACAGCCCCAAAGGCCAAAGTGTGTGGCTGCTTCAGGTTCAGCTCTGGTTTGTTAGCAACTGTGATGCTTCAGGGTAGGTTGGAGACATTGGTCCTGCTCTGGCATGAGAAGCAGGGTCCAAAGGGAGAAACTGAAGGAAAGCTGGTGTTTCACATGTCTGCTCCTCTCAGGGTTGTTGCAGTGTTTATTCTACAGGCTGAGATGCAGGAGCATGACTGGGAATGGTGTCACAAGACATAGCCTTTTTTCTTTGGGCTTAAAGGGCCACAAGCTCTTGAGGGGAGCCCTGGGTTGGCTGCTTTGGTGGAAACCACCCAACAGAGAGACATGTGGCCACACAAGGGCCATGCATGCTCTCCAGCCACTGACTGCAGGCATGAGCAAAGCCACAGGAATGTGCAAAGCCACACACACACACACACACACACACACACACACACACACACACACACACACACACACGCTCCCACGCACAGGCTCTGCACACACAGATGTCCCTGTGTGTAGGGCTGGCATGCCAAGATGTCCCTACAGGGGGTGGACATACATAGCCACATCCATGGCCCTGACCATGCACGGCGAAACACGGGCACAGAAGCCCTTACTCCCTCTCTGGTGTCAGACATTGAAAGGAAAAAAAAATTTACTACCTCAAAGGTTCCCCTATGCAGTGCCTTTTTTTTTTTTTTCCTTTCTCTCTTTTTCTTAATGCGTTTTGGAAATGGGCCTGTTTCATTTACTCCAAGTACATTACCCAGGTTAGAAAACAAACTAAAAAAAGGCATAAACCAGTCAAAAAGGGCACCCACACGCCCTGCTCAGATGAGATGCAGATTTGAAGAGGAGGAAGAGAAAGAGCCAGTGCTGCCCAGGGCTCAGCTGGTGGTGATACTGTGAAACTGGATGTACAATGCACTGGGTCCCTGGAGCAGCAGGGCAGAGTCCTGAGGGCATTTTTGGTACCCACTGGGCTTAGGCAGCACATAACTCTTTCCTTTTCCCCTCCCCTCCCTCCTTCCAATAGGAGTGAGTTCAGAAACACTTTTCAAATTGATACCTCCATAATTTATGTCAGGTACAGTACTTGGGGCTGTACATTTATCCTGGATGCAGGGTCAGCTCTCGGTCTCTGTAGCAATGTGTACGGTGAGCCAGGGCTGTGTGCAGACATCTCTCAGTGTTGTTCAACTGGTGGGACCTGTACAGAGAAACCTTGTAGAGTTTGGTGAATATTCTAGTTTCTAAATAAAGATTAAAAGAAGAAGAAAAAATCCTACAAGCCTTTACCTCATTTCATTATGGGAATGAAACCTGGCAAAGGGCTACAGTGACAAAACTACTCCTTGGAGTGGACATCTGGGGACTGTAGCTGCCCTGTTCCAATTTGGCACAGCTTCCTCCTGGAGCCTGGCATGGTAACAAGGCTGATGGCTATTTTCTCTCTTTCAGGCACTCCTCCACCTCCATTTCAAACTCAACTTCAGATCCTCCAGCTGCCCTGCAGGGAGGAGCTTCTCATGTCAACCTCTGTGGCAAAAGCTCACTGGTTTTGTTGAGCACGCTCTCCTTGTGCAGAAGGAGATGGGTACCTCCTGTCCCTGTTACCCTCCCCACAGCAGGACCCTGCTCACTTCTGCAGCAAAGCACCACCATGGGGTAACACAACACCTGGTCATGAGGTTTGAACCTGGCTGGGGTGAAGAGGAGGAAAGCCACAGGTGAACTCCTGGGTCTCACCTTGGCATTTGGGCACCTGGGGGCTCAGTTTCCAGGGCTGGCACCCAGCTGGGTCACTCCCAGAGCTGGGGAGCAGGGGCCAGCAAAGGGGACGAGGATATACCGTATTTGGCAAGCTGGGCCATCTGTCACTGGAGCTGGCTTCTCTAGGGCACCAAAAATTTCAAATGTGTGGACAAAACGTAAATGCTGAGTGGATGTACTCATAGATACTCCTGCCCATTCCCTCTCCAGATAGCCCCACGCTGGCACATGCCGCTGTGTGCCAAGTGTCCGGGAGTGGGATTAGCGCCCATGTGCCGGTGTGGAAGGGGTCAGGCCGAGGGCTCCTCCGGCACTCCCCTCACCAGCAGCCCCGCCCAGCATGGCGGGAAGGACGCGGCCTGCAGCCGAGTGCTGCCCCCTGGCGGCTGCGCCCGCCCCTCCGACCATTTGCCGCCGGGCCGCGGCTCCAAAATGGCCGATGGCGAAGGGAGCCCTGGGCCAGGGGTCATGACACGCGGCACACAAACCCCTCACCCTCCAGCTGAAGCGACTCCGGACACCACTGGTTTAGTTTTAGCCACAGGGAATGGCCTTTGGCAAAGGGCTCGATGTTGGGGCACCAGGGAGAAGTGCCCAAAGCAGCATGAGCAGCTGCAAAGGCTCAGCAGGGCAGGGAAGGTCCCAGCACTGGCCCAGCGTGCCAGGAGGGTGAACAGTCTGAGACCACAGCCAGAGCTGCAGGTCACTGGCACGGGCCAAATGCCAAAGGCCAGGGCAGGACCTTTTAGCAGGGCAGGGGTAGATGACACAGCAGGATAATGTGCCCAGGAAGGCTCAGCTACACAGCCCTGATTCCTGTGCCTATGTTTTCAGCATCCATGTCTGGGAAAACCACACAGCAGGGCAGCACCCCGTGCCTGGCTAGAAAAACTGGCCAGTGATCACTGCCACAGAAGTGGCCAGGATTGAGTCCCTTCATCCCCGGGCTGGTGCCTGACCCGGCAGGAAGAAGGACAGCAGGCCTGAATTTGGTTACAAACAAGCAGCTACGTATCCCAAACTCCTGTTTATGTATTTGCTTCACACTTAGAGGCAAGAGGAGACAAGTTGGAATGAAGCACAAGAGAAAATGCCTGTAGGAGAAAGCAACTGAACTGCAGGGCCTTAGTACAAGATCTGATTTACTTTGTTTAAAAAGTAGAAAAGCAATTGGCTAGCAAGCACCATCACAGCATCTTCAGTTTAAAAAAAAAAAAAAAAAAAAAAAAAAAAAAAGTATGGTTGTGGTTACAGAGCTTACCTTGGCCATCGTATTATTCTCCCCTACTTCCTGCTAACATAGCACACATACACTGCTGGGAGCTGACACAGGCTAGAGCAAAGCAGGACAGAAGCTGCTGTTGTGATACCAATGACCTTAACCCAAAAGCGGGAAGGCTACAGACAGCCTGTTTCTTATAGCCTGGCTTCATGCAGTGGCAGAGAAGTAACACGAACCAGTTTAGGTCCTTTAATCTGTCCAAGACAGGGTGCTGAAGCACAAATGATGAAATATTCTGCATTTTTACAGCAAAAATGCTACAGAAGTTTATAGGAAAAAAAATTTTTGTACATGGGTAAAACATTATAAATTCAAGACAACTCACAGACAAGGGGTAAATTCCCACATCTACCACTCTTTGTTTTAAAAAGTTCCTTTGAACAGGCAAGCAGTCAGAATGGCTCGCTCTCTCTTCCTTGAAATGAAAATTTCATCTTCCAAGTGGCTCACAGTACTGCTTCGCTTCTTGGAATGTCCTCCGAAGGCTCCGCCAAGATCAAAGGAGAATAAAAACCCCCGGAGTCCTTTCAGATAGTCTTGGAGAGCAGGAGAAAGGGCAAGTTTATTCAAACTTGATCTTCTTCCCTTGCGGCTTGTGATCTCCGCCTCCTCCTCTGCCTCCTCGGAATCCACCTCCTCTGCCTAGAAGGAAAATCATTGCAAAAAAGAGTTACCACTAACTATAGTACTTATTCTATATATCTGTATGCACACAATTATATTGCAGTGGTATATCTATACCACTGCCCTTCCAAACCCATCCTGGCACAGCACAGAAAATAAATTTACATCCAATGCTCTATGGTAGCCCCACACCATAACCCCAAGAATGGCTGTGTTCATTTCTGAGCCCACCCCCTCTTGATGAGCAGCATTTGCTTCCTCTTACCTCCAAATCCACCTCGGCCACCACCTCTGCCACCAAATCCACCTCTTCCTCCTCGGCCGCCTCCTCTGCCACCACGACCACCAAATCCACCGCCACGCTGAAAGTCACCCTTTGGCTTCGCAAAATCGAGGATCACTTTGTTTCCATCTATCTCTCCATCTTCCATGGCTTCTTTAGCTGCTTTGGCATCTTCTGCAGAGCTGAAGTCCACAAACCCAAATCTAGGAAACAGGTTACGAGAGTGAGAGTCAGCCACATTCTATGAGCTGCAGCACCACCTACAGGTTCCTGACAGAAACCCTTTCAGAACCAAACACAGGCACTTCCGCATCGTCACTTGTAGGACAGCAGTGGCTAATCACAATCGATGGAGCCCCACTGTGAGATTGCCAGTACTGAACAGTTAATTTTCTTCTCGTGCGAATCCATCAGCTGCCACGGAGATTTGTCGGCAGGAAGGAGCTCATTGAGAAGAGGTGAGAAGTAAACACATGCTGCCCCCCTCCACCAGTGGACCCAAAGCTGTGCATTCTTTGCTCCCAACCTATTTACGAGTTTCATAGAACCACCCACATAAGCATGAGAAACACCCTGCGTCGCAGAGATCAGCTACAGTGGGGTACTCTGTAGCACCTGAACCTAGCCCAGATGTTTAACCCACCCTTTAGATGATCCAGTGTCTCTGTCTGTGACTATTCTCGCGCTTATTGAGCCTTCAAATGATTCTCTTAACGTCTCCTCTGTGGTGTCTTCCGAAAGGCCTCTGACAAACAATGTTTTGCTTTGCTCTGTGAAAAGCGAACACATTCAGAAGTCATTCAGCCTGAACAAGGCAACCTTCAGCTTCAGAACATCACATCCAGCTTGCATTACTTTAAAAGAGCTTTTAGTGATAAAGGGGTTGTTTTCAAGAAACAGCTCAAGCACCTGAAGTCCATGAAAACTTTTTCAGGACTGCAGATAGACCTGATACTGCCAAATTAAGTTTGCCACACTCCCTTTAAAATAGATGCTTGCACCTTATCAACAGTGATAATAACTAACTATACAGACACAGCTGGATCAGCACTTGACTATCTAGAGGAATTTGACAACAGTTTCATCAGCGTTTCAGATAATCAGTCATCATATCCAGCACACTTGCTTACGATGTTTGGCACGTTTTTGGTTTTTTTCTTTTTTAAAGCAGCCCCAGATTTGCCTGGATGGTGCCCTCCTGCCACAGCTGGAGATCAAACATGAAACTTACGACTGAATCCTCCTCCTCCTCCTCCTCGTGCACTTGTGTTCCCTTTCTGCCATGATGGTGAACTGAATTCCAGTCTGATTGTTCTGCCTTCAATCTCTGTGTTGTTACAGGAGTTCAATGCCTCTCTGGCATCCTCAGTTGTGGCAAAATCTACAAATGCATACCTGTGTGGAGAGACAGATTCCAGTCAGCCTGGGAGCAACAAGGGATACCTGGAGGCAAGTCATCTGCAATGCCAGCCTGGGGGTCAAAAGAAAGGCAAAACATACCCTTTAGGCCTGCCCTGGTTGTTCTGTGGCACCTTGATGGAAGAAGCTTTTTTAAACACTTCTTGGAGAGTCTCCTCTGTAGCAGCATACGAGAGGTTGTTAACAATTAGGGTCTTCGACTCTCCTATGGGAAAAAGTGCTGTTAAGTGCAAGTTTGGAGAAGGAGAGCTGTCCTCTAGTTACCACTCTGCCAAGGTGTAAGAATGCTTGTTGCCCTTTGCTCACCTCAAGGTGAAGCACAAAGCCAAAGCCAAACTTGTTTTATTCACTAAGACCAGCTCGCCTCCCCCCTTGTCTGAAACATGCAGTGCAGACAGAAAATGCATAGAATGCAGAGCACGAGTCAGGCAAAATGGCTGGTATCTGAATTTTCTTGCAGTATTATTAAGTTGCCATACCCCCAGGAACCTCTGCAGCAAGTGGAAATCAATCCTGAACATCATCTGTATGCATGTTTTCAGTATGGAAAGTACCTTTCTGATGTTCTTGCTGGCTCTTCTCGCCAGTGAAGTCAATGACCACGGCACGACCCTCAATTTCTGTGCCCTGTTTCTCCTCGAGGGCTTTGTTTGCCTCAGCTTCTGTTTTAAATTCAACATAGGCCATCCTACAGCACAGAAAAGAAACTAAGCAAACACCTCCTTCCAGGAATGACAAAGTTTGTGAATGAGGGGGGAAAGACGTAAAAGAACAGTGCTGCTGCAAAAAGCAGGACAACTAATGCAGCAGGCTCCTTAAGGCAGCCAAAGGACACGTAAGCTTATCAGAATATGCCAAGAGCTAAAGGAACAGCAAACACACAACAGTCCTCTCAGCTACACACCCTTTGCTGTTCCCGTCCTTGTTCATCACTATCCGGACTTCCAACGCATTTTCAAACACCTCCCTGATTTCATCCTCGGTTAAGCGGTAGGGCAGGTTCTTCAAAAACAGCGTTCTGGCATCTCTCTCTGCAAAGACCAAGTTACTTTCAGGTTACCAGCTAAAAATCCCTCCTCATCCACATTCAGTGAGACTCAGCAAGTTGATCCAGCAGAAATTAAGAGCAAGCATTCGTATTATCAGAAGTTGCAAAAGCAACTGTAACAAAAGTTAACGAAACTACTGTACTTCTCTTAAGGGCATCAAGTTCAAAAAACAGGTTCTAAAGCTTCAGAAAGAAACACATTTCTTACTCAGCCCTCCCAATATACACTATTTCTTGGGATCACATTTGCAGATATTCCAATCTGAACTTGTATATCTGTATGTAACCATTTTAGAAACTCTTTATTGGGCTGTACCTTTCTTGTTTTCTTTCATAGTTTCTTTGCTCTTTGCTTTTTCCAGTTTGACTTCCAAACCCATTAACTTCTTTCCATTCATTTGGAGAGCTTTATCCAGATCCTCAGCAGATGAGAAGTCCACATAGCCGAACCGCCTGAAAGAACAACATCCTTGAGATCTCCCCTGATCCATCTCTGGCAGCAGAGACCATAAACAGAATCCCAACACCAGAGAGGTCCCCTCTGGTCAAGTTCCAGGCAAAGTTAATCACTCATCACTACCGAGCAACCACCCCAGCATGTTAAGGGGAACCAGCACCAGCACACTTGAACCCCTCTGAACAAATCAGTACCAAATAGAAGAAATAAGCAGCAAAATTCTACTGATAAACTCACTTGGAAGCACCGATTCTGACATCTAAAACTTCAATATTCTTCTTCCCAAAGAATTCTCTGAGGCCAGTCTTCAGCTCGTCAAACTCCTTGGTGCAGGCCAAATTTCCAACAAATACAGAGAACGCTGAGGTAGGCCCTTTAAATGAGAAGATAATAAAGCGTTTTTTTTGAAGGCAGCTTTTAAAACTGGGAGCCAGACTCCAGACAGCTTTAGCACATCAGTTTTTGCTCAAAAGTGACATCATATTTCAGTATTAAGTCCCTTATAATCATCATTTGTGCTGCGAAACCCCACACCTGACATCCTGGACCTTCACACTTACATTCCTCATGCAACAGTGTCCAATCATAGTCCAAACAAGCATCATTTGATGATCCCACACCACTTACCGTCTGTTTTCTTTTTCTTGGGCTCTGGTGCACTTTTATTGGCCATTTCTTTCTTCCTCTTTCCAGGTGCTTCCTTGACAGGTTCTGTGACAGAAAACAAAACAATGCTGAAAAATATAGAACTTTTCCTACATTGAATCCACACAGGAGCATTAATCTTTACACCAGCCACACACAAGACCTTCCCTTGTCACTCAGCAGCTGCTCCTCAACACAATAGGCCACCACAGCACAATATTTTTGCTCAGGCATCTTTCCTGTTATTAAAGAGTTATGGTCTCAAAACATTTAAACTCACTTTCATCCTCACTCTCCTCCTCAGCATCTTCTTCATCCTCCTCCTCTTCATCATCATCCTCATCATCATCCTCCTCCTCATCATCCTCATCTTCAGACTCTGCTGCCTTGGCTTTCACTGGTGCAGCTTTGGCTGGAGTGGTTTTCTTCACTGGAACAGGGGCTGTTTCCATGGGTTCATCTTCAGACTCTGAAACAAGATGAGCATAGTATTCAGACAGTTCCATGTTAAGCTGCTTTTGAAACTAAGAAAACAGAATGCAGTTAGGCAAAATGTTTCTCATGCCTCTATGTTTTCAGGAAAAAAGTTTAATACAGTTAATTTTTACAGAAGTTCTCTCTCTCCCTCGAGTTTTACTGCGCTAAAAAAACCCAATACCTGTTCACCAATAGTAAGTGTTACCAACAATAGGGAAATTAACACCCACTCAGCAACATGGACAACAGCAACCAGCTAAAACCAGCTGAGCACACACTGCATCACTCCCATTATCCATTAAGTTACCTCCCTCCCCCAGCTCCCCATAAGTGTTTAATAATAAACATCTTATACCATCTTCTTCTTCATCGTCCTCCTCATCATCCTCTTCATCCTCATCCTCCTCCTCAGATTCCTGCTTTGCTGGCACAGCTGCAGGCTTTTTGGCTACTACTGCTGCAGGTTTTTTGGCTGCAGGCTTCACAGGCATTGGTGGTTCCTCTTCCTCATCTGCACCAACAGTATAACAAGTCTTTACTACTAAGGTTCAATGGATGAGTGGTGTAAGTAAAAAGTATTTAGAGCTTCCCAAAATTTTGTCCAAAAGTTCAGGAAAAAGCAATTAAGAATCTAGGAGATGCTTTACAAGCCGTAAGACAGCTGCAGCCCCAGCTCTCCTCCAAACTTCACCCTTTGCCCACCTCTCCTTCGAAACCCCTCTTTAATCTATGAAACACACACCCCCCACCCCCAGCTATTAAAATCATACAAATCTTTCAAGCCCAAAGGTACTTATATTTAATGACTTGATTGAACCAGCTTTAGTCAATGTGTATTTGATAAGTAACTTACCAGAATCTTCTTCATCATCCTCCTCCTCCTCATCATCATCTTCGTCATCATCTTCATCGTCTTCCTCTTCACTCTCCTCCTTCTTAGCATTCTTTCCATTTTTTGCTCCTTTGGTTACGACAGCAGCCTTTTTAGGAGCTGGAGCAACAGCCTTTTTGGGCTGTGGAGTAGCCACAACCTTCTTTGCAGGTGTAACTGCCTTTTTTACAGGAGTAGCACCTTTTTTTGCAGGAGTTGCAGCCTTCTTGGCTGGGGTAACAGCAACTTTTTGTGGTTTCTTCGGGGGAACCATCTGAAAGACACATTAGTGTAAGACTCATACTTGCCTGTTTAAGTTACCATTACTTCACTATCAGACAAAAAAAAGCAACTGAAATCTAAAGCATATCCTTGTGACAGTTTCTGTTAAGTTACCTTAAATGCCCACCCTGATGAATCAATAAAGCTCAAACCCAGCTTTTGCATGCTTTAAAGAGTCTACTTATGAAACAGCAAAGCACCTCTAAATTCCCTGATCCTGACTCAAGACCAGTGGTGTCTAATGGCATTCAGCATCTTGGAATTTTCACACTTGCACATTATCTGCATGTGACAAATCTCATATTGCTTATTACTAGGGTAATTAAGTATCCACTTACTTATCAGCTTTAGGACAGCTTTAAGACCCCAGCAGTACTTCCAAAAACCTGGAAGTACAGACTTAGCAGCTGAGCTGTTTTTCCCAAGGCTGCTCTGGCCTTATAAAGTCCAGTTTATTCTTTAGCCACCGTTTAGTGAAGAACATGGACTGTTTATTAATGTCCTGTTACAATGTAACCCACAACCCGCATGACACTTCTGTAACACGTGCATCCTTTTGACTCCATCTTTAAATCAATCACCTCTTCTCCGCTGCTTTCCTCTAGGTCAGAGGACTCCTCTTCCTCACTTTCCTCGAACTTTTTCGGGGGAGGAGCCATTTTTTTCTGTTTGATCTGATTCTTTGGGGTCTGAAAGAGAGCGTGAGCACCACGTTTAGCTCCCGTGCTCACCCAGGTCGCATGCGCACGCTCGCTTCGGCGGGCAATTGTCCCCACCACGTGGCCGCCCTCCGGCCGCCGCGGAGCTCAAGGGGCCGCCCGGGGGCTGCGGGGTCGCGCCCGCCGGTGTGCGGGGCCTTCCCGGGGGCGCGGAGGCCGCCCGGGAGCGCCGCGCGCTCCCACGTGCTCGCTGTGCCCGCGCCCCACGTGGCCGCACTGTGACGTAGCCCCGCCCCCCCATCCCGCGCGCTCGCCCGCGGGGCCCACCCGCGCCCCTCACACACACGGACCCCCACCCCGCACCCCGCCGCCCNGGTTTCTTCGGGGGAACCATCTGAAAGACACATTAGTGTAAGACTCATACTTGCCTGTTTAAGTTACCATTACTTCACTATCAGACAAAAAAAAGCAACTGAAATCTAAAGCATATCCTTGTGACAGTTTCTGTTAAGTTACCTTAAATGCCCACCCTGATGAATCAATAAAGCTCAAACCCAGCTTTTGCATGCTTTAAAGAGTCTACTTATGAAACAGCAAAGCACCTCTAAATTCCCTGATCCTGACTCAAGACCAGTGGTGTCTAATGGCATTCAGCATCTTGGAATTTTCACACTTGCACATTATCTGCATGTGACAAATCTCATATTGCTTATTACTAGGGTAATTAAGTATCCACTTACTTATCAGCTTTAGGACAGCTTTAAGACCCCAGCAGTACTTCCAAAAACCTGGAAGTACAGACTTAGCAGCTGAGCTGTTTTTCCCAAGGCTGCTCTGGCCTTATAAAGTCCAGTTTATTCTTTAGCCACCGTTTAGTGAAGAACATGGACTGTTTATTAATGTCCTGTTACAATGTAACCCACAACCCGCATGACACTTCTGTAACACGTGCATCCTTTTGACTCCATCTTTAAATCAATCACCTCTTCTCCGCTGCTTTCCTCTAGGTCAGAGGACTCCTCTTCCTCACTTTCCTCGAACTTTTTCGGGGGAGGAGCCATTTTTTTCTGTTTGATCTGATTCTTTGGGGTCTGAAAGAGAGCGTGAGCACCACGTTTAGCTCCCGTGCTCACCCAGGTCGCATGCGCACGCTCGCTTCGGCGGGCAATTGTCCCCACCACGGGGCCGCCCTCCGGCCGCCGCGGAGCTCAAGGGGCCGCCCGGGGGCTGCGGGGTCGCGCCCGCCGGTGTGCGGGGCCTTCCCGGGGGCGCGGAGGCCGCCCGGGAGCGCCGCGCGCTCCCACGTGCTCGCTGTGCCCGCGCCCCACGTGGCCGCACTGTGACGTAGCCCCGCCCCCCCATCCCGCGCGCTCGCCCGCGGGGCCCACCCGCGCCCCTCACACACACGGACCCCCACCCCGCACCCCGCCGCCCTCTCCTCTCCTGCCCCGCGCCCCGGCCTGCGGCCGCCGCACGGAGCAGAGCGGGACGGGGGGGCTTGAAACCGCTGCCTCCGGGCCTGCGGCCCCTCCCCTCGCCGCCATCTTCACGGCGAGGGAAAGCAGGCCTGGAGCCACGGCGCGGCCCGAGCGCAAAGGGGCGACAAGACGGCCCGGCTCCCTCCCCGATACGCCGCCATCCGCACCCGCCCGGCCCATCATGGCGGGATCCGCCCGCTGCCCGCCCGGCGGCTGCGCCCCGACGCCCTTACCTTGGTGATCTTCACCATGATGGCGGCGGTGCCTGGCGGCGCAGGGGCGGCGGCCGGGCAGTGTCGGGAGTGGGGCGGGCGCGTCCGGTGCGGCGGCGGCGCGGGGGGATCGGGCCGCGAGCGGGCGGCGGGAGCGGCGGGGNGGCCAATCGCCGCGCGTGCCGAGCCACCCAGCCAATCGCAGCCCCCGCCCCTCGACCAGCTGCGCCAATCGCAGGCGCTCTGCGATCAGCCAACCGGAGGGCGCGTTACAGCCCCGGGGCCGTGCGGCGGGGGCCGAGCGCGGGGGTACACACCGCCCGCCCGGGAGGACTCGGCGTCAGCCAATGGGACGGAGGCAACTCGGCGCCTGCGCGCTGATTGGGCGGCGGGGCCGGGCCAAGGGAGAGCACGTGGCGGGCGGCGGCCACGTGGTGGGGCCGGGCGGGGGTCCGGGGGTCTCGCAGGTCCCGGGGCCGGGAGAGACGCTGCCGTTCCCCGGCAATCCGAGCTGCCCCGGCCGAGCCCTGCGGCAGCTCGGCCCCCGGCGTGGAGCTCTGCCCGAGCACGCTTTTGCCTTGCGCATTGGGACTGGGTTCGCCCCAGTGCTGTCTCTGCCACCCAGTTCCGCCTCGCCCCGCATCCCCTCCCCGACCTTCGGGAGGCACTAAGTACCCGTGAACAGCTTGAAGAAGCATCCGTAGGAGCCGGTCAGTGTGCTGCTGCTGAGGTTGCCGTTGGCACAGGAGCACTGCAGTTGCCGCCCTTCACTGCTTCAGGCTGGGAGAAGAGGCCCAAAGTGGAAGAAAAAAATAAGCCTGTGCTTGTCTCATGGATGCTTTTGAATTCAGTCACTTCAAGAAGACACCACCTTTCTTCCTGTGGACTTCTTCCCCAGTGGCTATAAAGTCGGGGTAGAAATGACCCCAGGGCAGAATCAGCACCCCTCTTCACTTGTCAGTCTGCTGGCAGGGCTGAATGCTGCCTTGCCTGTACCTGACACAGAGTGGCCTCCAGTGCTGGGGTTTCCCCACAGCCTTACATCTCCTACCACTGGGCATTTAGCCAGTTCCTGGGGGCTCCTGACCCAGACATGGGTGACTAGCAATTTGCCCTTCCAAGGCCTACTTGAGATAAGCACCTGACTTGGGGAACATGAGATCCTAGTGAGCCCTAGAATAAAAATGCAGAGTCCCAATGAATGCTGTCCTGCACAGGCCTGATGCACTTGAGGGGACACAATGTCCCCCTGGAGTAAAGGACACACTGTGGGTGAGACAATATACCTGGCTGTTAGGCTGTCCTAGGCCTGCCTCTTTCTCCTCTGCTGGGTAAGGAGAGGCAGTTTCCAGGCAAGCTGAGCCATAGCTAAGGGCACCTGCTCACTGAGAGGTGACAGGATCAATCAGCCTCTCCAGGAGTAAGCCAAGCCTGTGGAGAGCCTGCCACCATCAGCCAGTATGGGGAGGGAAGGAGCTGGAACAGCTGGGACTGCCCGTGTCCCAGCCCTGGTCACATACATGCAGGCAGATGGGGATCCTACCTGGGAAACCCCATTGTTTAGGGCAGCTGGACTCTGCCTGTGAAACAGCAATATCTGGCTCATGTCCAGGCTCATGGCTCACGTGCTGCAGGAGCTGTCCCCAAGTAGGGACACTACATGGGGAAAACAATGACACAGACCAGGTGGGGCCCAAGGGGATGCAGAGTGATGGAATGGAGGACAGAGAGACCTGAAAGTGATTTTTAACTGTCTGAAGCAAGAGCTAATTGCACTCTCCTCACCATGCAGGTGGTGCAACAAAATTGTGTACCATGATTGCCTGAACAGCTCTGCTGCCTGTGCTGGGGCTGGCCTTGGTTCCTCTCCGTGCTGTGGGAGGCTGGTTTGCCATGAGAAATGTACAACTGTTGCTTCAGCCAGGGGCAGTTTTGGCAGCTGGGACACTGCACGTGTCCAATAACAGTGCCAGCAGTGGGATCTGCAAAGGGCTGGGCTGGCAGCTGGCCAGTCTTGGTTCCCAACCCTGGCAGGGGACTTCTCAGTATGGCCTGTGTTCTGTCTCTTTGCCCAGCAGTGTGTTGGAAGGTTGTCCTTGCCTCTGGCATCTCTGAGGCTGCAGCAGAACCCAGCATTTGGGGGAAGGAGCACAGCACCCTTTGCAGAGGAGTGAGAACCAGCACTGCCCACAGGGCTTTGTCAATCCATGCTCTGTATCAATCCATGCACTGTGTCAATCCATGCTCCACGTCAATCCATGCTCCATGTCAATCCATGCTCTGTATCAATCCATGCACTGTGTTAATCCATGCTCCGTGTCAATCCATGCTCCATGTCAATCCATGCTCCACGTCAATCCATGCACTGTGCTAATCCATGCTCCATGTCAATCCATGCACTGTGTCAATCCATGCTCCGTGTCAATCCATGCACTGTGTCAATCCATGCTCCGTGTCAATCCATGCTCCATGTCAATCCATGCTCTGTGTCAATCCATGCACTGTGTTAATCCATGCTCCGTGTCAATCCATGCTCCATGTCAATCCATGCTCCACGTCAATCCATGCACTGTGCTAATCCATGCTCCATGTCAATCCATGCACTGTGTCAATCCATGCTCTGTGTCAATCCATGCACTGTGTCAATCCATGCTCTGTGTTATCCACGCATCATTGAGCAAATCTGGATATGGCCAACCCTGCCGGCTGCTGTTATAGCCAAAAAGGCCCAGGATGCTGCAGGGGGAAAAGTAGCCAGGACGTTGCAGATGCCAATGTTTAGGCTGGGCTGTTCCCTGTGTCCCATGGGTGGCCAGGATTTTCAGTCAGCCCCAGCAGTGGGCAGGAGGACAGACACTTGCCAGAGTGGAGCAAGGCCAGCTTTTTCTGGGACAGACCACATTGCAGGGCTGTCCCAGTGGCACAGCACAGCCCAGCTCCTCTGCAGGCAGCTCCACGAATTTCAAGGCTGGGGGAAAGTCTCACAGAGAGGCATCAGTGAGAAGGGTAATTTGGCCAAAAGAGCCGGTTTAACAGTTCTATTTGTGCAGTAAATATACTTTAGGTCCTTTTATGGCTGTCTCTTGTTGTAGCATGCCTGTGGCTTGGGAGTGTTGATCTAATTCCACAGTTAAAGGGAATTTAGCAGGTTCAGTGGAGACCCCAGGAGAGATTTACCATGGATTCTCAGTTTCTGGCCTAGCAGATGCTCACCCCTGTGCTTTTCCCAAGCCTTGCAGCGCTGGGAGCACCTTACCCTGTCGCTGGTGCCCAGAGCTGGGGGGGGAACTGGGCTGCGAGGCAAACGCGGCTGCCCAAAAGCCAGGAAAATTAGGTGGCCAGCTCGAGGGGGAAGCCCGCAGGAATCACAAATGAGGTGAGTGAGTGTCCCCAAAACACCCTGTTCAGCTTGTGGCCGGTCGCGGCTGCGTGTTTCCACTAGATGGTGACAAAAGGCTGCCTGTCCCGAGTGGCAGCCCGCGGGGACACCGGGCTTGCCCAAACGCGCTTCCCTGGGCGCAGCTGAGCGGGACATCCTGCCCTGCCTCCTTCGTCGCTCCCAGGAGATCCCGGGACGCATTTCATACTTGCCGGATATAAGCAGCAGCCAAGTGCAGTCGGGAGAGGAAACGTTTTACCTTTGGCTTGTGGAGGCGTTTGCTGTCAAAAAATTGTCAGGGATCTCCAGCAAACACTCAATGGGTGCTCAGAGAAGGGGGGAACGTGCTAGAAAAGCCATCAAACGTCCCTGAGTGCCCTAGCCTGACATCACCTGGTATGTGGTCTGAGCAGTGGCCCAATGTGTATGGCATGGCAAAGGTGACATCAAAAAAACCAACCAAACAAAACAGTATAAAAGCAAATTTACCAATTCCAGGTCTAGGTGCTGCTCAAAACCTCTTGAACAACACCATGTCTCACTGACAAATCCTTTTGCCCCCTTGGTGCCCACCTCACCCTATCGTGCTGCTCCTGTGCCAGCAGGTGCCACAGCTGATGGATGGTGACCCAGCAGTGCCAGGCACTCGGGGCTTGTCTGCTCTTCCCCAGGCCTGCACAGTTCCCCAGGCCCTGATTAATGCAGGACAGAAAATGAGATGGGACTGTGTAGTAGTCTAATTAGTCTTTTCTTCATTATCCCCCCATCTGTGCCAAGAGGAGAGTCCTCAAGGATGATGAGTATGAAGTGGGTGCAGGGCTTGCTGTGACAAATGGCACTTAATTCAAGTAGCCATAGAAAAGTGCACGTCCTCTGCCTTGAAATGGGCAGCTTGGGACATGCTGGCCTGCGGGGATGAAAGTCAACAGTCCCTGGCAGAGTATGGGATTGTTCTCTGGGAAGCATCCTTTCTTGAGCTGGGATGCTGCAGGAATTGCCATGGGCCTCTGGAGCCAGGCATACCCATTGTCACTCTGGCAGATGCTGGGTGATAGTCCTTGTGCCATTTCCTGGAGTTCATGCACAAAGAAACCTGTGGGTCACTCTCACAGGGAGTTTTGTACATGCAGATTTAGTCTCCACGTGACCTGCAAGTATTCCTTATAGTGATCATTTCTGGTACACTGCAGAGAAAAAGGGGGTTTTTATTTCCAGAAGCCAATTCCCCTAAGATGTCCCTTCTGCCAGACCAGTTCCTCTCCCCAACACCCCTTGCCTGGAGCTGGCAGCAGGATCTTGTGGTCTACCTGTGAGCCCCCAGCAAGCCCACACAGCCACCCAGAGCCTCCCACCCAGTGGACTCCCCTCCGGATATGCTCAGCAGGAGAACAAGTGCAGCCCTAGTAAAAAAGGATATGTGAGAGAAAAGTGGGACTGGAAGAGGACTTGCAGTAGGTGTGAAATAAAGACAAACCAGGATTGGGAGATTTGGAGCAATTTGGGTGGTGAGAGGAGACCTTGGGAGCACCCTTCTCTCTCCATTGGAGTAGAGAAACTCCAAGTGGAGGAACTCAGTGAGATGGGAATAGGCAGGCATTTTTAAGCAATGGATGCAAATCATATATAACCCAGGGGAAGTCAGTCTGGAGAGAAGCTACAGGGGATCCCAGTTCAGAAATGCCAGGCCAGCAGCCAGAGCACGTCACAGTCCCATGCAACTGCACATCTTCCTGTGTTGCCCTGCAGCATTTGGGAAGGCTTTCCAGGACCTTTGTGGAGACAGCCCAGAGGGGGAAGCTTCTCTTTGCATGGGCATTTCTGTGCATCCTACTCATCTCCCAGAGCTGAGGCAATAGGGAATAGGATCCAGACAAGCACTGGGTCTCCAGGGATGACTATGAAGGCATCCAAGTAAAATACCTGCACACTCTTGTGGCTCAGCACATCTGCCCCTTGGTACAGCCCCACGGAGCAGTGACCTAGGGCTTTGTCTCCGTTTGTTCACATTTTACCTGCTGGAAGCTCCCTCTGCTCCCAGGCCTGTGTTGGGCTATTTCCATTTCATGGCAGCTCCTGGGCACAAGGCCAGCAGAAGGCAGATGCTCTGCCTGGAACAAACCCAAACCAGGGGATTTTTTTTTTCCTTCTCAATTAAAAAAAAAAAAAATTAAAAAAAAAAATTGAATCTTTGTTGAGCTCAAACTGGAAAAACAGGAGTCTCTCTCCACTCCTCTGATAAGGTCACCAGTTTGATCCCCATATGGACCATTCACTTAAGAATTGAACTCAGTGATCCTTGTGGATCCTTTCCAATTTAGAAGATTCTGTGATATCAAAGTTTATTTTTGTGTCTGAGTGAGGGGATGAGCGGAGCCGTGCTTGGGAGCCACATGCACCCATCACTCAGCAAGGGCAGTGAGCAGCATGGCATGGTGGACCTGGGGCTGCCCCATGTCCTTACCTCTAGAACCAGAACAGAGCCAGATAACATCAGGGAGAGCAGAGCCACACACACACACACACAAGTGTCCCCAGCATAACATGTCCCAGCCTCTGCCAGGGAGCAAGAGCCAAAACTGCTCTAGGAAACAGGCATCAGTGCCAGTGGGAAGTGCTAGCTGGCTTCTTAAGCTCAGTGGGAAATGTTCTATTGTCCCCCCAGAGAGCTTTTGTCCTGTGTTCTCCCAGCTAAAGTTGCCCACTGAGCCATGCAGTTTGCAGAGCCCCTGTCTCAGCTTGCTTCTGTGAGGGAACAGCCACCCCAAGGGCTCTCATGGTTGTATGGTCCAGCCATGGGCTGAGCTTTTTGGAAAGGGTTGCTTTGCACTTGTCTGTTCCTGCAGAGCTGAAGCGACCTGGGCAGGTGTCAAGGTGTACAGACCACCTGTGAGCCTGGGAGAGGTCAGAGCTAGGGCATCAGGGAGACTGAACCCATCCAGATTTCACCATCCATCTGCCCTCCTGCAGCAAGCTCCATCAAAAGGAGGTTAAAAGTAAGAGCTGAAGGTACTTTTCCAGCCCAGACCACTCTCAGGCTGTTTGTGCCTCATCCCAGCAGCACATTGGGCTGTTTCCCTTACCAGCTCTCACCACAGAAATTCCCACATGCAGGATGTGAGACGAAACCACTGCTTCGAAACTTCCTACGACCATAGTTAAAAATAAGACACAGAGCAATAATTTCCCCACTCTTCGTGTCTCAGACCTGAAAAACCTAGTCCTGAATGACCCAGTGGTGTCTCATTAAGCTGGGCAAGCTATGATCATGATGTCTGTATCCTGGGCGGGAGGCAAGTACATGGTTTCATAGGGAAAAGTCCTCTCCTTCCCATCCTGTACAAGCCATCAGCTCATCTCCCCGTGTATGAAATGGCAGAGGAAGCTTAGAGCAGACTGAAAATTGCACTGAAAATTACACTGCATCTCTCCTGCTCGGTTTTAGTTGTAGAGCAAAGAAAGAAGCCCATCGATTCATCCCGCTGGGTAATTAAATGCTTAATGCTATTGACTATAAAGACATTATGGCTCAGCAGCCCAACACTAATGCATTAATAATCGCTCATATCATGGCAAGGAAGGGGCACGAGCTGCTCCTGAGAAACATGATAGTTACGTGGGATGAGAGCACACAGTGAAAAACCTCAGGGGCTGAATTAATGCCGTGACAACCTGCAGGAGTGAGAGCTTACCCCAGGGAGCAGGGGAACAGGGAAGGGCTGCAAGGACCATGCAGGAGGGGGCAACCCCTACCCCAGGGGAGCCCCTCTAGCCATGGCCATGGGAGGGGAGTCTGGGCTCTGAGCATCAGTGCTGCCCCCAGCACAGCTCTAGGATGTTGTCAGCCATGGGATCAGGAAGATGAACCTTAGCAGTACAACCCTTTTATAACAAGCCATGGCAAAGGCACGAGAATGTCTGCCCACCTCCTGCCGGGCTCTACATTCCCAATAATTAGCTGTCTGCTTTAGCATATTTATTCTGCACATGATGTGGAACACAGGGCAGAGCCTACACATTGCCTGGGATTAAGCACATAAAAGTGAGCTGAGTGAGCACTGCTCCAAGTTGGAGAGGCCGATTTGCTTGCTGGGAGAAGCAGAGCCAACCCTCAGAACGTGGTGTGCGGTGCCTACTGTGCACTTCCCGAGGGGTGTCTCACCCAGTGAAGGATGGAGCCTGCACTGCCTCCCACCTGCAGGGCCCTCAGAGCCCAGCCCATGGCAGGAATCCCATGTCCCATGGACAGGGGGGATGCTTAAGGGCCATTTCTAGAAGATGGAGGAAGGAAGGACCTGCAGCAGCATGGGGAGAGGAACCCTTTTGAACACCATCCTGTGCTGAGTTCTTTTCCACCTCCCCAGGATCGAGGCTTTGCCCCTCCAGCCATGGCACGCTGGGTTACCCCACCTACAACCACTTCAGGGACAGAGCAGACATGGGCTAAAAGCCACCACAGGCCAAATTTCCACCTAAGGTTTCAAACCCATGTCAGCAGTCCCTTGCCCAAGGATAAAGGGAGCCCACACAGCCCTTCCTGACCTCCAGCATGAAAACCAAAAGCACTTGCAATTTTCTCTGAGCAAATCCAAGTACAGATCATGCTGTCAAACCCTTATTTGATTTGTTTTTCCGGTGGCTCTGTTCTGTTTGCCTCCATTACTTTCTCTGCCCTGTGCCATAGTCCAATAATGCAGCATCTGCCCAATAAAAGGTCCAGGAATATAATTTACAAGTAGCTGGCACCTTTTGCCTTGTCTGGGAGGGCGGGCTCCCTGGGTACACTGCCAGTTGGAAAAAGTGTGGATTTTACAGTCATTCTCAGTGGGGTAAATTACCTCTGAGCACTGTTTGTAGCTTGATTTATTTTCATGAGGTTGCAATTCTCCCAAACATTTGATTCATGGCTTGAAATGGAACCTCTTTAAGTATATTTCTTTACAGAGTCTTAAAAAAAAAATGTCTGGAAAGAAAGAAGTGCTTTCTTACAGCCCCAGGGACGAGGAAGAAGGTGCCTCTGGTGCTTTGGATATATCTGAAGGGGAACACTGAGCCAGGAGAGAAGGAGCACTGGTGCTCCCAGTGTCCCACCTCCCCAGGAAAGGCAGCCCTGACTGGATGAGCTGCTGCATTTACTCTAGAAAAGCCTTTCTGAGGCTGAGAATACACACCTATGTTGGTACATATGTGTGTATAACAACCTCAGTAAGGGTTTGTTGGGTTATTAGGAAAGAAACATTACCTGAGGATGCTGTGAGGGTGAGGGAACACATTGCTGTGTCTCCACACTCCTTTGCTCTGAGGTTTCGAGGTGTGCCCATGCAGCAATGGGCAGAGGTTGGGGGCTGTGCTGTGGAGCAGTGCTTGCTCTGCACCCTTTTTCAGGAGCAGAATGAATCATCACCACTGTGGGTGCCAAACCCCACATCCTCCGGGCTGGGAGCCTCATAGCCTCGTGCCTAAACTTGCAGAAATTGGTGCAGGTGGCATCACCCTGTGCCTTCGGGCTGAGAAGTGCCTGAACCGGTCCTGCTGCCTTGCTGGGGCTCGTCCTGTGCCTGCATCCTCACCCTGGCTCCAGGAGTCACTCCCAGGGAAACAGCTCCTACACAAAGTGCTTCCTCTTGCAGGGCCAGCATTGCCCAGACCCTGAAGGTGATAAAAGACCCCCAGTTGATGAGCCACAGCCTGGGAGGGAGTAAACCTGTTTGCAGAAGGAGATCTCACTGGGAGAAAGGTCCAGAAGAAAAAGGGGAAATTTAAGGGAAATTCCAAACATTTCCAGCCACAACGGTGCCAGATTTCTCTCTTTTAATGGGTTTTCTTTGGCCCCATCACACTGTGGGTGAAGGCTGCCTGTGCAGAGAGGAGAAAGGCAGTTTCTGTCCAGGGCTGCCCTACACCCTCATGAGCACCTGCAGCAGTGCAGGGCTTAACACAAAGCTTGGTCTCACCAACCATCTCCTGCCAAAGCCTTGGCCAAAAAACAGGCTGGGGCAACTGAAAAGGTCTTGCAGACAGGCCAGCTGTAGGGGACCAAGAGCTGTTCCCACTTCTAACACAGAAAGGGGAGATGGGTGCCTCCCTGGGTCCCTGCCCTGACACCAGCTTTGCTGGAAAACCAGCTAAAGGCAAACCTAGGTGAGTGTAAAAGAGCACAGAGCTGTATTTGCACTATCATGACTGCAGGGTTAGTGCAGTGCTCTCCAGCCTGAGCTTCACCCTCTTGGTGTTGAAAGGTGCATTTAGCACAGAAATGACTGGAGAGTGCAGAAATGCACCAAGCAGGAATAGTCACACTTTGCTGACTCTTATTGAGCCATCTCTCTTTTGCCCAGTGCCTCAGACCAAAGGGCACAAATCAGGACCCATTTCTCTACATCTGCTGCCCTTGCTCTCACCTGCAGAAAGGAGATCCTGCTCCTGCCACCACTGAGTCTGGAGCAAAGGCAGTGAACAGAGGGGTTCAGAAGTACAGCAGCAACCTGGGGGCTCACAGCAAAATGCCTAGTTGTTTTCTGGAAAAAAAAAAGTTAAATCCTTCTCTTGTGGGATAAGCCTGGTTTTGTGGGGCACAGAGCAGCTTCTTGGAGGAGAGAAAATTAAACCAGAAGGTCCTGAAGGTGCCATAAAGTACCCTCTGGGCACATCACACTCATGAGTGTCCCAGCTGCCAAAAGCAGTTACTGTGGGGTGACCTGTGAATTCACATCCTCTGGTGCTGCAGCACAGTGGGGGACCTGCCCTCACCAGCAAGGAGGGGACACAGCTGAAGCAAGTCCCTTGGCAGAGCAGGACTGCAGTGAGACCATGCCTCCCTGCAGTCTGTGCTCAGAGATGCTCTGGCTCCCTCTGGGTATTAAATCAAAAGGATACCAGATTGCTTGGCCTGGACTTTCCTGTTGGTTTAAATTGTTCTCCCAATTCCTGGCTCGAGCACAGTGACCCAAATCATCACTGTGACAGAAAAGCTGAGTGTTGGGACAACCTGAATGGGGCTGAAGATCCCCAAGACTGTTTCTAGTAGGTTTGGAGAGGAAGCCATGGATGATGCAGAGGATGCCTCACTGCTGACCCCATCCTCTCCCAACACACACCTGCAGAATAAATGCAAATGGGTGCTTTTCAGTCCAATTATCGACACTTACTGTGTTTTCTTTCTTTAGCTTTTTGCTGCTGTATATCTAATTCAACCATCCTTAACTGAATCAGCAGAAATGCATCTTATCTATCTCCCTTCTTCCATAGGAAGGGCCTGGAGGAGTCCTCACTCAGCCCTCATCTTGCAAATGATGCTTGAGCACAGCACTTGCTGCTGTGTTTCAGGTTCCTGCCAGATGGACTCACCGCCTGTCAGTTGGGATTGCCACGGAAAAATAGGAATGAAACCCGGCTCAAACCATTTGCTCTTCCATCTGTGCAAGGCAGTCGTTTAAATCAGCGCCGGTAGAGGTTTGGAGCTGACGCCACAATAAGTTTGGAGAAGTGAAGAGCTGCAGAGAGATGTGGATCTTTCTTTAGCCAGAGCAGAAATCACTGGAAAACGTCAGAGGAGAGAAGAGCTCACAAACCATGATGCAATAAGTCAGCTTGAGCCTGGCATTGCTAGCAGGCGCCCAGGATGGCTTGGGGCTGTAGGTGTGGCAGAGAAGAGCAGAGCAGGCAGCAGCAATACCCTCCCTGCTCCTTATTAATACAGCAGTGAGGCTTGATGGGTCTCCTACTTTATAATCTCTTTCTTGTCATTAACTTGATTTCTTTCTGGTGACAGCAGCAGCAAATTGGTCCCAGCTGTTCCGAGCAAGGGATGAGAAATTAAAAGGAATTAAACAAGAAAAGTGCTGGAGTGGTTGGTGTGCAGGGGGGGGGGTGCTTTGGGCCAGAGATGGCCGAGGAGGGGGGATGGCATGGCATGGCATGGCAATGGGATGCAGATGGCATGGCTATGGGAAGGAGATGGGATGGAGGTGGGATGCCATGATAATGGTAGTGGGAAATGCCTGGAAGGGAGAAATGGACTCAGGGCTCACACTTCTCCCTGCAAGCACGACACTGAAAAGCAGGTGCCTGTCACAGTGAGGCTCTCTGGGGAGGGGACAGCCCTGTGCATACTGAGGCTGCTGCCATGCAAGAGGACATATAGAAGCCTCTCAGGGATTTCCCCCTCTGAGGAACATTCCCTGCCTGGGGTTGAAGGAGGGCAGTGCTGCTGAGCTTCTTTGCAAGCCGGTACAAGCAAGTGTCAGGCAACAAGGAGTTTTTATCAGCTGTGCTGGAAGAGGCCAGGCACAGGAACTGAGGAAAAACAGATCTATGTCTGTGTCTCCATTTTCTGCCGCCTGTTGGCAGCTCTTGCCCCTGAGGCACTGCCTGCCCTGCCAGGGCATGGAGAGAGTCCTGGAGAACCCATCCATCAGTCTCTGCCAAATACCTGCTGGGAACATGTGTCCTCCCATCCTGGCAGCCCCAGGCTGGTTCCTGTGTGAAATACACAGCTTTTGACCTGGCTTGTAGCCCCAGGGCCAGCAGGAACCATCCTGTGCCTGATGCGAGCTCCACCGGCGGGAGGGGATGTCATGCTCAGTCTCAGCATCGTTAATGTGAGATGGTCATTAATGCATCACAGTCGCTCCACCCGCCCAGGAAAGATAACAAGAAAAATGAATTTGGCCTCTGAATCCTCTCAGACAGCTTTCTCCAAAGTGCCACATTAAATAGTCCTGAACTGAGAAGACAAACTCACCCTGGCTGCCATGATAAGCACAAAGAGTGATAAAACCAAGTAATTAAAGTCTGCCACTGTAATAACATTGCAGCAGAGACAGCTGAAGTCTAGTCCTGAGCCTGGGTCCGTACCTTGAGTTTTACTTGTTTTCGTTCCAACTTATTTTGAAGAGATTCACCCCAAGCACTGCCAGGTGCCAGGAAGGAGGGGAAAATGCCATCTGGGCATGGTGGAGTGGAGGAGCAAGGGCTGTTGTTTCCTTCCTGGCTGTAACACAGGGAAATCCTCAGCAGAAGCAAATATCCTCAAAACCATATTTGAAGAGGAGCTGACCTCATAGAAAAGCACATGGCTCATAAGGAGGCATTTCCCCTTGAGGTACTACACCATTGCCCTTAGGAGCCTGGTCAGGGATAATAGGGACTGGTCCTAAACATATATAACACCAGATAAAAGTTCGCTTTTTCCAGTCTGGGCTTTCCAGCCTTCCTCTTCGTGCTGGAATTTGCTCCACCCCAATGAGACACGGAGGGTTGGTGCCTCCTCATCCACCACATCGCACCCAGGGACCAGAGCAGACCCTGGGACATGTATGCTGACCCTTAGCACAGCTTGTGGGCTGTAGGAAAGCCCTTTGCAGACTCTTGTCCTCCAGGTCAGCCTCAGGGCCCTGAGCCCAATCCCCCAATCCTGCCAGCAATTGCAGCCAGTTGCTAGCAGTCCCCACTTGCCTCAGAGCTCAGCCATCCAGCTGACTTTAATCCACTTACTGCAGTGCTAATTATCTTTCCTCACTTTCATTTCTTAACCAAATTGTCCCCATGAACAAAATTAAGCATCACACAGGCTTCTCTGACATAAATTCTGCCATCTTTAGCAACCACAGTGTTGCTACAGGAGAAGGGGTGGGCTAACCAGTCTCTCTCTCCTAATCCATCGTGGTGGGGTTTTAACCCTGCCCCAGCTGGTGCCTGTGAGGGTGCCAGTGGCTTTAATGGGTTGTCCCTGCTGGACTGTGGGGAAGGCCACTGTGCATTGCACCTCTGTCCTTACCCTCACCCTGCCAGCAGGACGGTGGGATTTCAGACACACGCAACACACAGCCCTTCACTTCTTAGAGATGCCCTTTGTCCCTCTAGCTCTAGTGTTTTCCCTCCTGTGTGCCCTAAGTTGGGGAGAGGGGAGGTACAAGGGCCCATCACTTCCCTGCACTTGGCTTCGTTTCTCCAGGGCTGTTGGGTTTGCTGTGACAAAGACTGTCCCTAGTGCAGGTGACAGTCACCGTGCACCACTGCTGAGTCAGCCTGAGCATCCAGAGCTCCTGAGCTCCTTCATCCAGGCTCTTGGCTGGGCTGTGCTCCTCACGCTGCCTCTTCCCAGCCTCCCTGCAGTGTGTGGCTGCCTGGAAGCTGATTTCCATGAGAATCCTGGCTCTTGAGGAAGCCACTAAGGAGCCAGGCAGGAAGATGGGCTGCCTCTGGTATGGGCCTAAAAACTGAGCCCAGAGGTGTCCCTGAGGAGTAGAATCAAATTCTACATATATACACTAAGGGCTGGACTGGAAAACATTCAAAGGTCCCTTCCAACCTGAACTATTCCATGATTCTGTGATTTCTTGCTTTTCTGTTTTCCCCCTTGCCTATCTCATAGGGACTACGTGTTGGCTTTTCACCACCACCACTAGTCTGGAATAAGGGGAATAAATGAAATATGGTTCAAAAAGCAGCCTAAGCTCAAACCCAGCACAGTTTCCTGACATCTACTTTTTCCTGCTTCCCTCCTCCCCTAACAAAGGCTGGGATCTTGGTGGGAAAGGCTGCTGTGCTGCACCCATGGCTGGGCAGCCCAAACCTGCCCCCCTGCCCAGCCCTAAACAGGGACTCCTCGTTCCCAGGCTCACGAGGGTTTTGCCAAACTCACGCTGTACGAATTTTCCCCATCCCATGGCTGTGTGAAGGAAGGGAAAAACAACCCTTCCCTTGAAACCATTTTGTCTTGAAAAGGGGCAGCAAAAAATCCGCTGGCACACCCTGGGGCCATTTATCATGGCTACAAATATACAAGGCAATTGCTGTAAAACTTGAGTTTGGCTCCGTAAAGGAAAAAAAACCCACCCCATGCTTGATGCAAACAATCACAGCACAAAAAAAAAGCCTTACAAGGCTGGGGCAGCCTCATAGATGGATTGCTTTTTAATCCCCAAAGCTATGGTGATAAATCTTTCCACTGGAAGCTCTGGAGATACTGTGTCACTCAGGGCATGCGGCAGCGTGGGGGGAAAACAGTTCCAGGAGCTGAGCAGGCACAGGGGGGCAGGAGGGTTCTCCTGCAGCCAGGAGCAGGTGTTTCGGCAGGAGCTGCCAGTTGGACAGAATCTGCTCTAAGTCTGGGAGGACAGATGGACAAGTTTTGGGGCACAGCTCTTCGGAAACAAAGTGTTTGGAGAGGAGACAGTGGCATGGAGCCCAACCTGACCACGTGCTCCATATTGCAGGGACAGAGAGATGCTTCTCCCAGCTCCGAGCAAAGACACAGAGCAACAGCATCCACACACCCCCTGAATCTCCTGGCCCCTCAATTTACCTCCACTCTGACCCATGTGGGGTTCCTTGGGCTCTGAAATATTTATTTATTTATTTATAGCACTCCCAGGCAGGGTTTTGGAATGCTCCCTCTGCCCAACCATCCTGAGGCACCAGTCATTCCCCTGGCCAGGTACATGGGTGGGAGCAGTGGGAACAACTTGCCCATCCTTGTCTTCTGCATTTCCTCATCCCACAGGTCCCTTTGTTTCTACACCACCTCCCTGGCAGGAATAATCCCTCTAATTTATACTGGGAAGGTGGCAGGGGCCAGGCTGATCCTAAGGGCTCATGGCAGTGGGGAGCATCATTCTTGGAGGAAACAGCTCTGTAATTCCCTTCCTGGGGGCTGCAATGAGCCTGAGGCAGGAAGGAGTTATCAACCACTGTCCTCCCAGTGGTGGAAAAGTGTGAAATGCTTTTCATGAAACCATTCTCCCTGAGGAGATCAGTTCCTTTTTTATTAGGTTTCATGCAGATTTTACTATTAATTATAGGATTAAAGGACTTGCCCAGCAGCCTTTGATTCCAGCACCTCTTGGGAGCCCAGCTGGCATGTGGTACCCAGGAAGTCTTCACATCATCAAAACCCAGCCAGGGGAGCAAAGTTTGCCCATACATCTCCACCCAGGAATTGCCACCAGCCGTGCTGCAGCTACATCTCTGCCAAGTTTTGGGATGCTTTCCAGGGTGATCCTGGCCCAGCTGTGCATGTGGAGTGGGTGGTGGGGCAGCCCCAGCATCACCACCCAAAATATCAGGGCTTGAGCTGCATATTCCCCTCGTGCATCTCAGAGAGGAGAATTCGGGATCACCAAGGAGGATGGGGAGTCCCAGGTCAGGAGATGTCTGGGCAGCTGGGAGTGCAAGGCTGGGTAAAGGCAAAGCCATTGCCTCACCTTTCTGGCTGCTCTGGACTCCATCCCAGCCGTGCTGCAACCGAGGATCCTGTAAAAAACCCTGGGAACACACACCCTGACACTGACCAAGGAGCTTGAGCTGCAGCAGCCACAGCTGTATCCCTGCACAGTCTGGTTGTTCAGGAGCAGCAGGACAAGTTTGCCCGATGTGCAGCATGAGGGACCCCAAAGCTGCACACAGGCGTCTGTCACTACGTTATAAAATACTATCGACTGCCTGTTAAAAAGCCATTCCCTGGAGATTTGTGGCTGAGGAAGCAGCTGGGTGAAGTGAGATGGGGCAATAATGGCCATCAAGGAGGCATCACTCACATCCACCCACACAGCAGCAACAAAGGGCCCCACATGGCTGCCAGGGTGCTGTCCCCTGCCAGGACCATCACCAACAGGAGAGGGAGAGAGGACGAAATAGACAGATCTCAATGCCCTTGCCCACACTGACATCCTCCAAAAAGAGGCTGAAAGCAGTCAGTAGGACCCTGAAACACAAAATTACTGCAGCCCATTGCCCACCCTCACCCAGCAGCACACATCAGAACCCCTCAAGGGCCAAGAAAGGGCTTTGCCCATGGCAGATCTGGCTGTGGGATGGGGAGTAGGGGAAGCAAGCTGCACTGCCTCTGAACTAGGGTCTGGGTAGATGGGGGCAGGAGGGAGTGTGCAAGCCCCAAACCCCTGCCTCTTCTTGGTCACCTGCCTGGCTGTGGTCCCATGGAATGTGCTTAGGAGGCGCTGGAAGCAGAAGAGCAGCTGCCAGTGCTCTGCCTGGGGCTTGCTCATGCAGTATTTCTGCTCAAGCAAGCCCCAGGCTAGCCCACACTGACCAGAGGCACGGCCATGTGATGCTGAGCCAGGGGAGCCTCCAGAGCTGGCCATGAGGGAGTTAGGGTTGAGTAAGTCTTCAAAACAAGAGCTCAAACTGCTTGGGCAGTCCCTCAGCTCCCATTTCAGATGCTCAATATTTCATCCTGCAGGACCTGGTGTACACAGGGAAGGCAGCAGCATTGATCTCAGACAGGAAATCGATGGGTCCTTCCAGCCTAGGAGAGCATGACCAGCCAGCCCACGCTCCCTGGCATTTTCGTGACATTTTCCAAGCCGTGTGTCTGGGGAAGGACTGATGGCCACAGCTCCAGAGGCAGCTGTCCCTCTGCAAAGGCCCCAGCTCAGCCTGAGAGACCAGGAAGGGTGCAGGCGTGCCACTTGTGCCCTCCCTGCCGTGCCCTCAGTGTCCCTGGATGTGCAGACCCATCACAGCAGGAGAGCCCCCAGGGAGACCTGATGAAACACCCCTGGCGTCCATCACCCTGGCACGTGGCCCATCTGTCACCCTCCCCAGGAGCATGGCCTGGGTTCAGTCCCATGCTGGGAGCAGAGCTGGGTGCTGGGGGACAAAGCAGGGCACAAGTCAGGCCAGTCGCTTTTTTTAATTCTCAGTGAGGCTAAGCCTATGCAGGGCAGGGATGGAGGAGGGTTCCCCACATTCCCCACAAGTTCAGGTGACCACGGTGGGCAGAGGAAGAAGAGATTGGCACCCACCACATGCTGGTCAGAGAGGGGAGAGGGGAGCATATTCATGTGACAGTCAGGGAGCTCTGCCTTGGCACTACAGACAGCCTGGAGATCCCTTTGTCCCATATTTTCCCCCCACAGACTCCAGCTCTGGGGGAAGCAGCTGTGCTTCTTCCCTTGCCCTCAAAGGGCTGGGAATGCAGGGCATGAGAAAGGCTGGGAGCAAGGAGCTGTACCAGCACCCTGCAGCCAGGCACCTGCTGGCACCACTGAAGAGATGTACCAGAAAATCAGGGTCACATTGGTGCTAGACAGCCCTGAAGAGGTCTCAAGGGAGAAGGTACCCATAGACTGTTTTTTCCCCATGGGATTTTTCCACAATCCCGTGCAAATCTCTCACACTCCCTTGGATCTCAGCCCAGGTGCAAGCACCTCTGGGGACACCATCTATCCCTGTGTCCCAAAACAGCCTGGGATGCCTAAAGCCCCAGCTCCAGTACCTGCAGGTTCACCTCACTGGGCCAGGAGGGATGGAATATTTTTAGGGAATGCTGACATGTCCCTGACATAGAAGTCTGCTGTCCCCACACCACGAGGGATGCCCTGGCCTTGGGCAGGCCTGGTGCTGAGGACAGTGGGATGCATTGCAATGCATCCAGGGCACAGCCACCATGTCCTTGGAGCAGTGCTGCCGATACAACCAGCCTTTCCATCCCAGTGGGACTGAAAGGCTGGGATCCCTCCATCGCTCCTGCCCCACTCCCCACCACCGGATGAGTGCCACAGTCAGATGGATGCTGGTAGTGAGGAAAGCTGGTCCCAGAGTCCTTCCCTATCCTCCCACTCTTCAGCAGAGGGACATTGCGTGGGTGGTGGCCTGGCCCCTCTCCATGTCCTCCAGCTCGTACTCCTCGGCGTCAGAGAGGGGCAGCCCGTTGGTGCCGGGCACGGGCTCGCACTCGGTGCTGCGGGTGGTGGTGCGCGTGACGCTGGGCGAGTACTTCTGTGCCCACGGCGGGCGGTGGCCGGGGCGGCACATCACCTCCTTGAACATCTCCCGGAAGCGGGTGGACATCAGGTTGTAGAGGATGGGGTTGGCAGCCGAGCTCAGGTAGAAGAAGACACCTGAGATGATGTGGATGTACTGGAACATGTGGAGCATGTTGCTGGTCCAGGTGGAGACAAAACTCCAGACAAGGCGGTCAGTGTGGAAGGGAGCCCAGCAGATCCCAAACACCACCACCAGCACGACTGTGGGGAGACAAGGAGCCGGTGTCACTGTGGGAATGGGGATTGCCAACCCCGCAGAGATCTCCAGTCCCTGGCCAAGCACTGCCCCATTTCAGCTTTGGCCATAGCAAAGAAGCACGAGAGAAAGAAGGAGAGGGGAAAGGTCTCCTCAGTGCCTTCTGGACTTGTCATGGCAGGGCTGGAGGTCTGCACAGGATCTCCTCCCTCCATCTCCTGCCAGTGCTACTTCACGCCCTTCTGTGCTACACTTCTCCACTCCCCACTGGCAGGCAGCTGGCCCTGTCACAGCCATGCAGCACAGCTGGGGGACTCACTCCCCTGCTGGCATCCAGCCTCCGGAAACCTGCCACCTTCACCAGTAAAGTCCAAGGAGCACGAGCTATTTGAGACCTTTCCTTGTGCTCTGGTTTTGATTTTGTTTTTTTGTCTGTTTGTTTTATAACCCAGCTCTGCTGATGGAAACGAAAGGGTGTAGGTACGTATATGGGTCCTCTGCCATACCCACGCCTCAATGCATCTCTGTGACATGCAAGGACAGGTCCCTTTTTGTCCCCAGCCCAGCCCAAGTGCCTTGGAAAGCAGAGTTACCACTTGTCTGGGAGGTGGTGGAGAAGCAGCCCTCGCCCTGCCGCTGGGCTGGGCAATCTGCCATCGCTGTGCCATCACAGGACTGGGAGCGTGTGCAGGTCAGCATGCCGGGGAGAGGCAGCTACCCAAGGGCAGCCAGCTCCCATTCCTGGGAAGGGGGCCAGAGGCTCTGGGAACCATGCTGGGGAGGGGAGCAAGAGTGAAGAGCAGTGGGAAAGAGGATGTTTCAATTCAGCCTTGTGTCATTGCCCTGTTAGAGTCACAGAGGCTGTGGGGCTGGGCAGAAGTGCTGCCCTTCTGGGAAATCCCACACTGCCACCAGCATTTGAGGTCTGGGTGGAGGGATGGGGAGCGGGTTCCCCCATCCCAACTCACCTCCTTTCTCTTTCTCACCCAGCACTTCTCTCGAGGAGGGTATATAGTGTGGCTTGGAGGGAGCTAGCCCAAGCAATCCTTACTCATGGGCTAGAATCACCAGATCTGCCTTTGCCCCAACACCCTGCAAGCCAGACCCACTCCATTCCTCTGGGATGACCCAGCCTTGGTGCTCTGGACTGTCCATGATTCAGTTTCCCCCCAGCACCCTCCCAACACAGCCTTGGGAGATACTCCCTGGCTCTGCCGTCCCCAGCACCGACTCACACAGCATCTTTGTGACCTGCCTCCTCTTGACTTTCTTGTGCCCCTGGGTGTTGTGGCAGTTGCGGCTGCTGCCGGTCTTGGCTCCCAAGGCTTCCAGCATCTTTTCTTTCTTGAGCTGCAAGCCAATAAGAAGGTAGAGGACACTGATGGTCCCCATGGGCAGGAAGAAGAAGATGATGGTGGTGACCTGGATGATGAGATTGTAGGTCAAGCGTGGTTTCACCAAGGTGCAGATCTCTGAATCGGGCACCTGCCCCCGTCCTGGCACATAGAGAGGCTGCAGCCCATGGACACTGGTATTGGGGATGGAGCAGATGACCGAAAAGATCCAGATGGTGACAATGACCCTCTTGGCATGGTTCCTGGTCACCACGTACTTGGCTTTGAGCGGGTGCACCACAGCGATGTAGCGCTCCACGCTCAGGGCTGTGACGTTGAGGATGGAGGCAAAGCAGACAGCCTCAAAGAGCAGCGTCTTGAAATAGCAGCCGCTGGCCCCCAGCAGGAAGGGGTAGTTGCTCCACATGTCGTACAGCTCCAGTGGCATCCCCAGCAGCAGCACCAGCAGGTCAGACACAGCCAGGCTGAACAGGTAGTAGTTGGTGGGCGTCCTCATGAACCGGTGCCGGAGGATGACGATGCAGGTGAGCGTGTTGCCCACAGCCCCCACCAAGAAGATCAGCAGGTAAATGACACAGACAGGGACAAAGAAGTTGGACCGTCGAGGTCCCAGGTACTTATCCCGCAGCTGCTCCTCTGTCAGGTTGGCATCCTTAGGGTCGAACAAGGTCTCTGGGTGAGTCCTGTTGCTGAGATCAGGGCTGATGGGCTCCACAGGGAAGTCTCGCTGAGGCAGGGGGAACTCGGAACTGGAGCAGTTGACATAGGGATTCATGGCTGTGGAGAGATGGAGAGGTTTGGGTGACGGTTTCCCAATTTCTCTGCTCCCCCTGCTCCCGCTGTCCCTTTCCCCACTGGTGTCAGGGTGCCGGGATTCTGCTAATCACCAGGGCTCTGCACTCTCACACCCATCCTGCCCCAGACACAGCCTTTCCTTCGGGAAATCACACAAAACCTCCACCTAAACTCCCTCAGGCTTCCCAAGTGCTTCCTGCCCCATTTCCCATCTGCAAACAACCCTGCCAGCTCCCCAGTATACCTCAGCCCGTTTGCCCCATGAGGGAATGTCAGCAGGGCTGCCCTCTTTTCCTGCGCTGTAATCAGGGTAGGATACAGCCCCAAAAAGCCAGCCCCAAAAATCTCTCCTGGCCGCAATTCTACCGGATATGTAAAACGGCTGGCAGGGCAACCAATAAAACAGCCAGAGGGAAAATTGATTTTCCAACATGATAAGGACTTACGGCTTGTTGGTAAACTCCAGATGAACGCTGAGGTCCCACCACCCCTGCGCCGGACAGGGTCGGGGCTGGGGAGGGAGCGTGGGAGGGGATGGAGACTTCACTGCCTTAAGAGGCAGGCAAATGAAATCCTGCCGCTGCTTTCCTCTCGGAGCCCAGCTCGGAGAAGCCGCCTGCCCTTATCCACCTTCTCCCTCTTATCCGCTGTCAGCTGAGAGGCTGGGGGCTGTGCCGGGGGCTTCCCTTTCCACCGCTGGCCAAACAAATCGCGGTGCCGAGACCCTGCCCCTGCCAGGGGCTGGCTCCTTATCTGCAAAGCAGCACTGCCAAAAAGCTGCCCTTCAGAGAGAGGAAATAACGTTAAGGTAATAAACTCCATTGACTCTGAGAGTCCCGGGGAGGGCGGCACAGGCGTCTCCTGCCCCTCCGGCAGCCTTCGCAACGCCGGCATTTGTCATTTTCGTGGCCTCGGTGGTGAGTAAAGCATCGATCAGCCCCGCGGCCGCCCTGGCACCGTCCGGCACAGGAGCCTCTGAAGCACCCGCTTGTCTGGGCTCATCTCGGGGAAATGCAGATGGACCCAGCAGCTTCCTGAGGTCTCCCACTTCCAGATGTACAATCCCTGGGTCACCCGAATCACTCCCCCGTGAAGCAGGTGGCTCCAGCCGGCTCCCGTCACGCTAGGGTGCGAGGAAGTTGCTGCGCTCGCAGCATCGTCCCGTGCTCCGCGTCCGGCTCAGCTCCGTCCCCGTGTCCGGTGTGTGTCGGCGCTCCCGCCTGCCCTCCGTGCTGACAGCCCCGTACCAGGGAGCACTTATGCTTTGCCGCCGCGCGCACACATGGACATGTACGCACACACACATGTACATGTACGCACACACACAGACCCTGTGTCAGGGCTGCGTGTCCCCGCTCCGCCCGCGGCTCCTCTCTCCTCCACGTGCTGGACCGGTCCGAGACCCGCCCGGAGCCGGAGAAGCCCACGGGCTCCCGCTCCGCTTGCGGCGGCCGAGGGCTGGCGGCTGCGGGGTGGGGGCTCCGCGGCTCCGGGCGCCCCAGCCCCGCAGGTGAGGAGGAGGGGGCGGGGGATGCGGGGTCGGAAGCGCATCGTTCCGCCGTTCCGTGCGACGGCCGCGGGCACTGCCACCCCGCGGGACGGGGAGGCGCCCCGGGGTGCAGGGACACGGCCCGGTCCCTTCAGCCCCTCCGAGGGTGGCAGGGCGCCACTGGACCCGGTCCCCCCCAGGGATGACACCTTGAAGGGCTCTGGCATCCCGGGACGTACCTCTTTCTGCCCGTCCCAGCACCATTCCACCCTGCACAGAGGCTGAGCTGAAAGAGCCCCAGCAGGAATGAATTCGAGCAGGCAGTACAGGGATCTTGGGGAAGGAACCTGGAGAGACCTGCCGGGAGAGACCTCTGCCAGGAGAGACCTCTGCCAGCCCCACGCACCCCCTCCCACACAGTCTGAGCCCCAGCACCGCTCACTGCACTGCCGAGCCTGGTGCTTGTGGCCAGGATGTGAGGAGCTACCTGGATCTGGTGGCCTCCAGCAGCAGGACACAGCTCCTGGGGTCCTGCATGGCCCAGTCCTCCTCCTGGTGCCAGAGCACACAAGCAGATGGAGCAGTACCACTCGCTCCTCATTGATTTTACTCAAAGAAATTCCAGAGCAGGCAAGGGATGACAGGACAAGACCAGCAAAGACCTGGGCTGTCTTTGTAGCCCTGACCTGGCCCTACCTCTGCTTCCTGCAGCAAAAAGCAACAAGCGGAGAGGAGCTGGCAGAGGAAACAGCCAAGGGCAAGAAGGGTCTATGGCCACCCTGATCCTTGACTTTCCTCAGGAAACCATTTTTTCCCCCAGAGGAGAGGAACTGTTGAAGCCAAAGGCCTGGAGGGTAAATGAGTGTAAACAAGACATTACTCAAGGGAATAAATCAACAAGCTGGAAACAGTGTCTGAAACTGGGAGGGAGAAGGAGAAGAGTTGCTGCCTGCTCCTATGGAAGTGAGGAAATAAGACTTCATGCCCTCCGGGGATTAGTAAAACAGGGTTATGGCATAGTGCTGGTGACAGCTGGGACAGGACACAGGGACAGCAGCCGGATGACGCTGGCAAGGGCTCAGCAGGGCTGTTTCTGCAGATGCCAGGATGGGTGACAGTGCCAGGGAACTGGCACATTGCAGGTCACACCCCCCGGGTGGCAGAGCTACAAACAGTAAGTGATGAGGCAGGGATTTCTTTCCCTGCCTCCAGATTGTGCACAGGCTGTTTTCCCTGGGGGATGCCCGAGGCAGGGAACAGATCTGTGCCAGTGCAGAGGCACAAGGAGCCTCAGCATGAACCCGCTTCAGGGATTGCGACATGGAAAGAAGTATTCCGGGAAATCTCACTCCCTTCCATTCCACATCTGTCTCCCTCTGTTGTCTGACTGCGCTGATGAGCACGGTCACACGCAGTCAGCTCCCAGCACAGTCCCAGGTGCTCCCTGAGCTCTGTGCACTGTTACATTGCCACGTCCCCATCCTGGGGGCAGAGGCTGTTCCCTGCCCACAGCCACAATGCCTTCAACCATCTTGTTCCTCATCTCTGTCTGGGCTTTGCCTCAAAGCTCAGGGGAGCTCCCTGCGCTCTGCACCTCTGTCCTTGTCCCTGCAGGAACCCCCATGGCTCATGTGTCCTGCACTCCCAGGAGGATGAGAGAATGTCTGCTTGGAGTGGAACAAAGCAGCAGAGATGTTGCTGAGCTCTTGACAAACTTCAACATCTGTTTCCCTAAAGCCTCCTTTCCTTCCTGAGGACAACAGGCATGTAGGAAGGATGGTTTGCAAGGTGCAAGGGCAAGACGAAGCTTGGTTCACTCCAAAATGAGCCACGAGTCCCTCCAGGCTGTCAGATCCAGAATTCCAGGTGGTAGCAGATCTCTCTGTCCCATTGCAGATTTCATTATCACCCTTTGGTTCCGAACACAAAAAGCCATCAAGCCACAGAGTGACATTGCATCCAAGAGGGAAACTGAGGCACAGACACTCCCTTGTCTCCTCTGTGCTATCCTGAAGCAGGCAAGAGCCCCTGGGTTGCATTCTGCTGCCACAGAAGGAAGCAGATTAGCAGCCCATTCTCAGGCTATTGCTGCAGCAAATTTTCCAGGGCAGGGATAGCCAGCAGAGACAGAACAGGGTCATGAAGCTTTTGGGCAAGAATGAACCCTCTCCCCTTGGAGAGTAAGCACATCTTTTGGCCATGGGGATGTAAAAGGGGCTTCTCTCTCTGCTGGGAGCTGCCAACTCAAAGTTGCCCCTCTTTGGTCACCTGGAGATGACAAGCCTAGAGGATGCATTTCAGAGAGCAGGAGGATGCTTTTTTTAGAACTCAAGGCCAGGAAGAGCCACACAGAGCCCACAGGGCACCAAACAGGCCCAGATCGGGATAATTTTGCACAGAAAGGTCAGTGGGGTGGCCTTTTCAAACAGCCTTGCTGTGTTTTACCCAGCAGAGCCCACCCATCCATCCTTGTCTGTGTGGGACACCCTCCTGTAATAATTTTTTAGCCATCACTCTCCTGTGCATTTCTACTCACTAACTCTCCAGAGGCCTTTTCCACTGTGTAACAGCTGTACCCATTCCCAAAAATCTCACCTCAGCATTTTTATCTTCTCTTCCCTTCTCATACAGCCTAAGCAGGTGACATCTTAACCTCTCACAATAGTGGCAGTTGTTTCTAGATCTCCAAATCCCCTTTTGCGAGTGCAGGCATCTGGTAAAGGAACAGCACGGAGCCTTTGCTCCCCTGGGACAGCTAGCCATGTTCCTATGGGATGCAGGGCTGGTGCCCTCTTCACAGCCTGGCATTTCTCCCTGTAACAACTTCTGCACTTAGAGCCCCACAGCTCACGTGAGGAATAGCTGGGGAGGGACGTTTCTCCCCTGCCCCAAACGAGGCTGAAAGAAGGAAGAAAAAAAAAAAAAAAAAAAGAAGACCATTTCAATATTCACTGGGATAAAAGCAATCAGCTTTCTTAGGAACAGCAAAATTGGCCTCTGCTCCACAGCTTGTGTCCCGTGGGTCTGCTGAGAGGACAGGGAAGGCAGGCACTCTGTGAGCAGGTATTCAGGCTCCATGGCAACCATAGTTTTGCTAATCAGGGCCGGCACAGACTTGAAGTGCTTTTTCACCTGGCAGGAGCGCTGGGCTTTTGCCATTAGGCTGAGTTAGGCAGGGGCGCTGCCTTGGCCGTGCCCCGTGGGCAGTGATGGAATTGGGTGAGGGCTGGCTGCAGGCATCGTGACAAGGATCTGCACAGTTCCAACGCTGTGCCCTCCATCCAGCACCAGGCTGGGGACCATGGGGTTTTTTTTGCTGAGGTCAGAATTAATCACCTAAGATCAAAAAAGGATCAGATTATTTCACCCCAAGCTGTGGATGTGTCTCTTGGCCAGGGCTTTGCTAATAGCACATTGTTTTCCTGTTTCCTCCTCGCCACCTCTTTTGGCTCCTCTTTGGTGCTGCTCCATGGCATCATGCAGGGTCATCAGAGGTGGCAGAGCCAACACTGGGATTGCAACCAGTGATGGAGATGGCACTTTGTACCTGGAGATGACAGATGCAAGAAGAAGGACGTGTCTTGTGGGCCTCTGTCCCACACTAAGGGCAGAGCTACCACCACATTTTCCTTAACCTGAAAAAGCCAAGCTTGGGGAGGATGAGGGGTAGCCCACGGCAGGTCCCAGGGCTGCAGCAGAATGCTCTGCCAGCCCCAGAAGCAGCAAGCAAGCTGTGATGGAAACGCCTCATCCTGGCTGAAATCTGCTCTATGACAAAGCTGTGGCACACTCGGTGGGCAGGAGGGACTCAGCACTGGCCAAAGCAGCCCTGCCTTTCCTCAGCAGCAGAGCCAAGCCAGGGGACAGCCAAAGGAGCATTTTGCCAGCTGAAAACATCCTGGCCAACACATAATGAGCTTGGGACCACCTCATCTACAGCAAGTCCATCTCCAAAATTTAAATGGAGGTTGGGTCTAGGGCATTTGACCAGGCACCAAGAAGTCACTTCATGGCTTTATTTGTTACTTTCCAAGTCTCCTCCTTTTTGAGTTATCAAAAATGTGTAACTACATGGCACAGCACAGGGGTGGCCTCTCTCCCCTCCCCTTGGTTCAGAGCCACTTGGCACTCGCAGGTTGATTTATGGTGGCCCCCAGGCCTCCCAGAATTGGTTGCCAGGACTTGTTACATCTCCCACTGGGCCATGGTAGATATTAATTCCCTGCCTATGTACAGCTCTCAGCACCCAATTCATGTCTTTAAATGTGCCTGGGAAGCGGCTTTCAGCTGGAAGGAAAACCAGCTGCTCAGGCTCTGCAAAACCTCATTTGCAAAGAGCATCGGATGAGGAAATGACATCTCTGGGATGGGATCCCATTTGCCATGTAGTGACTCACTCTCCAAGTCAAGATCAAAACCTCCAGTCATAAAGAAACCCCAATCAGCTACAACAACATCCCAATGAAACACAAGCATGGCAGCAAACAGAGATGCAGGATAGAGAGGGAAACTCATCACAGGACCTGCAGCACTTCCACATGAATTTATTTGCAAATGAGCATCTCCCAGGTCTGGCATGGGACAGGGCTGAGGGGTAGGACCATGGGGGTGGCAGGGATGAGGATGTGAGAGCCTTGTTCTTCATGCGGACACCCCCAGATGCCAATTTACTCATCACATTAATGACACCACAGTTTTCCTTATTGCTTTGTTCTTTGCAGTGCAACAGCTGGCAGCTGGGGAGGGTGGGTGCATCTTATACTGGTTGTTGGCACTTTTGCTGCTGCACTGGAAGAAAAAAGGGCTGGGGTGCACCCTCCCTATGCAAGAATACCACACTGTGCTCCATGTCCTGAGACAGGATTTTACTCTGTCTCAATTTCCAGGTACCAATAAACTTCAGGGCTGAACTTTTCCATTCTTGTTTTGCATCCAAAAGAAATTCAATTAAAAATACGTGGGACACGTGCAGATATTCATTTTTTCCATCAGAAAGTTTATGTTGCATATAGAGAGAATCAAAACTCAAAAACCATCATGAACCCTCAGAGATAGTAATATGGAAACTTCAGTATGAATGAAAGTTTCCTGAGCCCCAGGAGGAAGAAAACATGCCACAAATGTAAATAAACAGCCTGAAGTACTCTGCGCACTGTGAGAAGAAATCTAGCAAAATGGTGGCAAGGTTCATCTGCAAGCACCACAGCAAGATGCCAAAGTCATCCTGCCCTTAACTGAGACCAGGGGAGGGAAGGCAATAAGGGATGACAGTCTTCTCTAAGTGGAGGGACAAAGTGGAGAGACTCTCAGCCTGATTTTCACACTCTGAAGGAAACTGAAAGGAATAATTAAACATCCCACCTGCACCCACTAAGGATAATCCCAAACCCACATCTCACAAGCACAACAGGGCCAGCCAGTCCAGTTCCCCTCTCCAGCAGGATGGTGAGTGGGTGAAAGCCATCAGACTGGCACAGGCATGCCACAGGAAAACTCCCAGTGCTGTCCAGTACAACATGCTCTCAAGCCAGGGAACAGGCTCTGGTGTGGCAGCAGGGCTGTGCTGCCACCACCTTTCAAGCCTGAAGACAGCAGCATGTCCCTTCTGCCCCATTAGCCCTTCATCCAGGCTTCCCCCAGCCCTTTTATAGTGCTGGCACCACCTGCACCTGGGCCAGGCTGGGCAGCACCTGGGAAGGGATGGGCTGGGTTAACTCTACACTTGCCAGCCACCTAATGCCACCCTGACCAGCAGCTCTAGAGGAGAGGGTTGGGGACAGCTCTGCATCCACACGTTTCAACTGCCCTGTCCCACCCCATCCCACCAGTCCACTCTCCTATGCCTCAGTTCCCCTTTGTGTTTCTGCCTGCCACAGCAGTTCTAAGGAAATTCTTGTTTTCTCCTCTCTTCCCTCCTTGAGATGTTTCCCATATGGACAGGCAACTTTCCTGTTCTCAGCTGTCACGCCACAAGGCTTGGGACATGCACACCCTGCTTCCAGCATCTCTGGGACTGCTGTGAAGAGTCTGGGGCACAAACATAGAAGTGTTTTCTTCCTGATGGCCATGCTGGGGTTTCCCAGCCAGGCTTGACAACCTTCCACAAGTGTCTTGGCCTCTGGTTGCTTCTGTTCCCCAAAGTTCCCAAGAGCTGAACATTTTCAGCCACTTCACCAGGAAGTCAGGATTAAATGCCAGGTCTGGCTGGGATTTCCTCTCCTTGTCTCTGCCAGACTGCTCTGGCAGCAGTGCTGAGTAGCAGCCTGGCACTGTCTGCCTGGATTTGGCCCAGATCCCATTTATTCCATGATTTTCCCTGGCCCACAGCCTCTCTACTTCTTGTTGACACTGTGGCAGTCTCCTGCTTTCAGCTCCAGCCTCTAATGTGCCCAAAATTTTCCTCATGCAGAGGAAGGAGCCCCCAGACCTCCTGGCTGATGAAGAAAACAGCAGTTTTCAGTGGAAAGCAGGAATGGGAGACAACTTTGGTAGATTTGACACATGGTCAAAATGTGGCACCTAATTCACTCAGGACTGGTTTAAATCCCCTTCCACATGGCTGCCACTAATGATGGGCTTTAAATAAACAAGCAAATGCTGGGCAAATGGGACGGACTTTCCTCTGACATCATGAAGCATTGCCTGTGATATTTCTTCTCTGACTCTCCCTCCACCCATCTCCCACCCCCATCTGGCAGGTTATTTCCATCCTGCTCCCTTTTCCCACCAACGTGTCCAACAGTACCCAAACCTGTGGAACGACGAGGTGTGAACGGGAAATCTTCTGGTGCAATGCCATAAGCCGACATTCCAAAAGCACCAGGAGCATCATTTCAAACCCTCCCTTTCTGGTGCTTTGCATCTGCATTAATTTAGGCCAACTACATCCACCATAAAGTGATCAGAGCAGAGATGCTTCACCGTGTTCTGAGTTTGGACGCGGTGTCGGGTGATGGTTTGAACTGGGGGAAATCCACTTGTCAGAGCGATGATTCGGGGCTCCCCCGAGGTCTGGGAACACCCTCTTTTCTGCCACAGCCGCTGTTTTCCGATGTGTCTCAAATTCCCTGCACAGGCGCCTTGGCTGGAGGAGAGCTCCGGCAGGGAGTGCAGCCCCCCGGGACAGGGATGGCTCACGGAGGGACAGACACGCGGGATTTCTCCCCGGCGTATGTGGCGGCTGGGAGGAGGTTTCGAGGCATTTGCAAACCGCACGGAGGGGTGACAGTCCCCGTTTGCCTCCCCGGGCTGTGGCGTGTCCGGGCAGCCGCGCCCACGATCCGCGTCCTTTGGGCTCCCTCTGGTGGGAACGCGTGTGAGCTCCGGCGTGTCCCGCAGCCGTGGGGCCACCGCGGGCCACCTCCAGGCCCCGTCGGGATGGGGCTCCCGGGCAGGACAGGCATTCGCCCTCACCCCCCGTGCTGGGCTGGAGCGGTGGGGATGGCGCTGTGCCCGCTCACGGCAGCCCCCCGGGACCCCCAAGGCTGGGCACGGTGATGGGGCACCCAGGGGATGCGCTGGCATGGTGACCCCCGGGGAAAAGGGGGGTCTGGAGTGCATCTGGGCTTGTCCATGGAGAGCTGTGCGGGATTTCCTGCAATAAATGGCAAGAAGGAATATTAAATGGGGGGAGAAGGGATGTAAAATCTGGAGAGAAAGTTGCCATGTGGCAGAGAGCCTCTCTTGAGACTTGGGGGGCAGAGCAGATTCCCCCCAGTCCCGTAATATCTTTCTGTGTCTGGCCACTTGTGGTCATTTATTTCCCCCCTTCCCTTGACCGTGGGCTTGGGGGATTCCTCCCCAGGTCAGCAGGTGCTTGACCCCTCAATGTGGTCACAATGTGGGGATGGCCAGAGAAGGTGGGGTACAGCAATGGAGCTGATGTGTTGGGGAGAGAAGGCACAGCACTGACAGCTGAGTGGGAGATCCAGACAGTGGGCAAGATTTTGGGAGACTTGGGATGCTGGGAATGGGACAAAAACCCCTTTGGTGTTCGGTACAGCCTGGGGAAGCAATGGTGCCAAGCTTGGTCTCTCCACCAGGGAAGGCGACAAGGGGTTCGTGCAAATGTCCACATGATGGCACCAGACCCGGAGCAGTGTCCCCAGCCATGGTGACACGGGAGGACCCTGTCCCTGAGCCCTAGAACTGCGTGATCCTGCATCTGGGAGCGATGATGGGTTTTTTGGCTGTGCTCCACCTGACGGTAAGAGCTGTGCAACAGCACCCTTCCAGCAGTTCCTCTCAGCATCCCTCCAGCTTTGGATGTTCCTGCTTTTGCTCCAGGTGTAAAACAGGGGAGAGGTGTCTAAAACTTGATCCTTGTTTCTCTGCCTCATCTCCTGGTTTTGTCTTCTGCCTCCTCTCGAAAAGCCTCACCTGGCTCAGGTGTGCACAGAGCTGCCCTGCCTGGCAGGGAATCCCTCTACCGGGGGCAGAGCTTCCTACCTCTCTGCTCTCCAGACAAACCACAGCCCCCTCCCCTGGGAGAGAGGGAGGCAGTGGGTGGAAGAGGTGGATGAAGGAGAGTTGGAGCTTGAGGGTCCTGCCTTGTCCTCCAGCAGCTGACAGGGCATCTGGGGGCTGCTCAGTGGGGACCAGGATTCCTCATTTGGGGTCTGGCAGATGAGGGCCTGACCACCCTGTCCTGTCCCATAATAGTCTGGGTGAGGAGCAGGAGCCAGGCTGGAGCCATCACAGAGGGCTTGGGAGCGTAAGGACTGCGATAATGGCAACCCTGCAAACACCTGGGTTAAACCACGGGCTCTGTGAGGGTCCCAGTAGGTCCTGCACAGGCTCAGTGCCAGCAGGACTAACCCCCAAACCTCTCGGTGGGTAGTCAGGCTCTCCTCAATCCCCAGTGCAGCCCTTTGCTCTGCTCTGGCTGCTGCAGGACAGGATTCCCTTGGTTGCTTTACCTGATGACCTCTTCCCTAGGGAAACAGGATATCCTTCCTGTCCCTTCATTGCAACCGGATTTTCCCCTGAGCCTCTCCCCATAAAGTACCAGAGGATCCTATCACCAGAGGACAAGGCCACCAGAGGGGACTTTGAAGAGCCCAGAGTTGGCCCAGAGTCCCTCAGATGCAGCTCCCGCTTTGCCCATGTGCTATGGCAGAGTGGGTGGAGGCTTTCCACTGCTCTCAGCTTCACCTGCTGCAAAGTTTACACAGGTTGGTGCCAAGTTTTCCTTGTGGTCTCTGCAGTGATCCAGGAGGTCCAACAGAGCAGCATTGCACATGGTGCTCCCTGTGCCCTTGGCAGGACAGGAACGTGTCCCAGATCCCAGATGGGACTGTGAGCCCCATCCCCCAAGCCAGAGCTCCAGCCAGACTCCTCATCTCCACAACTGCAGCAGAAAGCCTTTGCCTGCTCTTTCCCCAGCTGCCCCTTTCCCTGGGGAGTCACCCGAGCTCCCCATCCCCATGTCCTCTGTCCCTCCGGAGTCCCGCAGCCCCCCAGCTCTGGGAAGCTCAGCAGCTGTTGAACCAGCAGTGAGCCAAGATCCCGTCACAGCAAAGAGCGTCTGGGTGCAGCCTCCCACTCCTCTGTCTGCCCACCTCCATCTGCCAGCTCTTGTCCTGCATCTTGGCTGGCAGAGCCATATGAGCGGCATCTGCCCCTTCCCATCCCTCTGTCCTCTCCAGCCCCCCTGCACAGGATGGATATTTGGCTCAAAGGTCTCCATAAAGCTTTGGAAATAAGACAGAGGCTGAGGGCTCACCAGGGCAGGGGAAGACACTGCAGGACATATGGTTTGGCCAAACCCAGTGTTCCACCAAGAGATGCTGAGCTATTAACCCCTGGAAACCCCTTTCCTACTCAGCACCCTGAGGAGGGCTCAGGCCACATGTCCTGGCTTTCCCTGTCTCCGTCTCTCCAACAAAGCTGGCTGCTGCCTGCGCAGTGTGGCTCTAAGTAGCTTTGGCTAAATCCCTGTCCAGAGGAAGCTGCTAATCCCCGTGGCTTCGTGGCCTGCAGGATCACCAGAGTGGGCAGCAGCCTTGGGGGTGGCAGGGTGGAGGGATGGGGCAGGTCCCCAGCGAAAAGGGGCAGTGAGTGGACATGGCCGCAGGAGCATGAGCAAAGCCACCGGCTGTGATGGTGCCTAGCCTGGCCGAGGTCCCAGAGCCAGTGGCAGCACCGGAGCAGGGGTTTGTGCCTCGGAAGGAGCAGCTCCATCGATTTCCATGGAGCAGTTGCCAGGGTTTAGAATCCAGCAGGAATGCAAGCTGAGGAGATGTAAAATCCACGGTCTCCCAGTCACTGCGGGGACTGGGACCAGAGCAGAAAATGGGCTGCAGCACCCGGACGTGGCTGAGCCCCCTCATCAACCCCATCCCTCCCATGCCCACTTCCCACGGAGCCCAGCCCCACCGCTGCCTGTTTCCACGGGGAAGCGCGTTTACCGTGGAACGAGAGGACGTTCCCGACGCGGGCAGCTTTTCCGCCAGGATTTCTAAAAATAATAGCTCGGGACAAGCCAAAAAAAAAAAAAAAGCTTTATTTTCTATTTTTCACTCTTTTAATGCGAAGCTTTTGCTGTTCCCCTGGGAGGACACCACTCTCCCCGCCTTCGTGCCCGCCCCCCGCCCGCGGGTACGTGGGGGAGCTCCGCGGCTCCGGCCCCGGGACCGCCCCCCGGCCCCGGGGGAGGCCCCACATCCCCCCCGCCGCACCGGCCGTCGCCATGGCGACAGTGACCTCACATGGGGATGGGCGAGCGGACCGGTCGCGTAGCAACAGCCTCGATGACATCAGAAGCCCTGTCCGGTTCCCACGGCAACCCGCGGGGCAGGGAGGGAGGCAGGGGCCGTTCGCGGGGAGACCCCAGGCCAGAGGGGCCGGGGCAGCGAATGGGTCCCCCCGCCCCACTGCCACCGCCTCCCCGAGATCCCCCGAGCCCCGCGGGAAAAGGGCTAATGTGAATAAATCAGCATACCTTAGGAACGTCACCCCGGTGCAGCCAACGGCGTGGGGGGGCAGAGAGCGAAATGAGCCCCAGCCGGACCTCACGGGGGTCTCCGGGGCAAAAAGAGGTAACGTACACCCCTCGCCCCCGAAACTCTCAGCATGGTTCAGCAGCACCTCAACCCCACTCGGGAGCACCAGCCCCGCCCCGGGTAGGGGCAGGGGACGGAGCTGATGTACTATGGGGGACACGGCAATAGTGGCTCTTGATGGAGAAGCACGGAAAGGTTTGGGCTGGGTGCTCCTGGGGTGCAGCCGGGTGAGTGCATGTCCTGGGCGAAGCACCTGAAGTGAGCTGCTTCCTGCCCGCAGGCAAACCCACGTGCACCCTTCATCCCTTCATCCCTGGGAGCTGCACCCTTCCCCCCCACTGAGGGCACCTCTCACCTTGGCAAACACACACCCAGGCCCTGCACACACTCTGCCGTGGCTCCCAGCCATGGATGTCCCTCCAGCCTCAAGTGAGGCCAGGAGAAAGGACAGCGCTTTTGGACCCTCGATAAACCTCGCACCACCCTGGGCTAGCAGTGCCCGAGCTGGGATGGTAAAGTGACGCTCAGAGAGGCGCCTGGTGTCACCTGGAGGCTTTTGCAAAAGTAAATCCCCAGCGTCACCGGTGTCCCCAGTGGGATTAGCCACTAGATTGCACTCTTGCTTTGTGCACGGGCGAGGGAGCTGGCAGGTACTTGGCAGCAGGGAGCGAGATGCTGGAGGCAGCCTGTTCACCCAAGCGCTACCCACCTCACAAGATGCAATTCCAAACGGGACGCGCTGCAGCGGCTGGGAGAGAGCCAGCTCCTCCGGCCCCGCCGGCAGCCAAAAATAACCATGGCGGGGTGACTTTCAGCGGGGAAATGATCTGCATGGCTCTACGGGCAGGGTGCTGCATGCTGAAATGCTGCTGCCTCCAGGGCAGCGACTGCTCATCCCTTGGGATGAAAGTGGCAAGGATCAGGGGATGCTTTCAGTGGGGGAAGAGGACTGGATCTGTTTTGCAGCTTGTCTGGACACATTCCCGTCAGTGGGATAAACACCCCTTCCTGGGACAGCTGGCTCCATAGGAGAGCACCAGTGTGCCAGCCACTCACCATCACTGGGAGAGGCTGGATTCATCCCCATGACCCAGTGCATGCTGCAAATTCCCCTTATGCATTTATTTCCCTCTCGGTCACTGTGACTCACGCTCTCCATCTGCCTGTTTACAGGCTGTTTTCCCAAGGTCCCTGCGGAGGCAACGACTGGTTGGGAGGAACTGGGCTATTTGCCCAGATCCTTGAGGGAAAGCCCCCAGAAGTCTGGAAGCAGGAGGGAAAGGGCAGGGGCTGGACGCCTGCACGCTGGGACCTCCCCCGAAGGGACAGAGGCCATTGTGTATCCCACAGCCTGGCTACACCCACAAACTGGCTGCACCCAGGAGCCCAGGGCAACGCAGGGTCTGGCACCACCAGCCTTGCCTGGCATTGCACTGGAAGCCGGGTGCCTGCAGGGCAGGGGTGGGTACCACATGCACGGCTCCAGCTCCAAAAGGTCAAGTGTCACCAGCGTGGAAATGGCACCGACACCGCCTCCCTTCATCTCCCATCGGTGGGGGTTGGGCATGCCAAGCGCTCTTGGGATAGGGATGACGGGAAAGCTCTCAACAGAGTCACAAAGGAATGGAGGGCTGATGACAAGGGAAGGGCAGGAAGATGGAGGGAGCTCCCAAGGGCTGGCAGGTCACCCTTGAAATAGCTCCAAAGGAAGGCTCCCAGTGTGAGCATCCCCTCTGTGCATCCCAGCTCTGCTTCCCTGGGGATGCAGAAGCACAGGGGAGGGGGAGCATTGAGGGGGGAGGCTGCGCTTTGTGGTTGAACGGTGCATCTGTGCCCTTTGAATCCCCATGAGAATGTGGAGGTGGTAAAATGTCACCAGCTGGGCCGCAGGGAAGGGAGCAGGATGCGTAAAACCCCAACAAAGGGTGGCCATTGTCTGGGGAGAGGCAGTGGGGGGTCGGTGGGGGAGCCCACTGAGTGCCCCTCGCCCCCCAGCCCCCACTGCCCCACAGCTCAGGTGCCGATGAAAAGACAGCTTTAACCCCCTGAGCCCTTCGTGGGAGGCGATGCAGATCCCCAGCATCCCGGGCCATGGCCCCGTAGGGAAGCAGGGGGAGGTGGAAGGAAGCACCATGTGCCTCAGCCTCCTGAACCCGCCCCAGGCTGCTAGGGCTGCTCTCCTCCATCCAGCCTCCCATTCCCACTTCCTGGCAAGCCTGACCTGCGTGGGCAGATGGGAAGATCCCATTCAGGCTCGAGAAGCAGCCCAGCTCCCCCGCCCATCTTCTCCATTTCAGGGCCTTTTATGGCCATTGCCTCAGGCAGGGTGCTGGGTCCCTGCCAGGCAGGGGGAAGGGACACCGGTGGGGTCACCTGGGGATGCCCTGAAGGCAGCTCACCCTCTGCAATCCCTGGCACTAGGTTCTTCCGCAGAACAGCAGCGTTTGTGGGGGCACTGCATCCTGTACACTTCCAAGTTTACTTTCTGCCTGCTGCCGTGCACTGAGACAGATGGATGGAGGGTTAGTCCCAAATACTTGGCAAGGGTGTTGCAAACTCCACAGTGGAGGAATTGTGGCACAAAAAGGTCCTTTCCCTGTCATGGAACAGGGCTGAACAGCCCATTCAGACTTTGAGATGAGCTGTCGGAGAGCTGGTGGGCACAGGGTGGGTGGAGGAAGGTGAGTCCTCACCTCCATCCCTGGATTGTTGAGATCCCATGCTCTACCCTGGAGCCAGCTGCACAATAGGCAGAAGCAAAGCAGGCCCCCAGCCCCAGGATGAAAGGTGTTCTCACAAACATCACCCGTCATTTCCTCCTCCATGGCGGGAGCTATGGAACAGGTTCTTCAGCAAGCCCCTGGCTCAGCAACAGGACAGGGAGAGGCTGGGAAAGGAGCCAGCCGAGACTTGGCACTGCCACCCAGAACCGCCCTGTGCGCCGTCGGGAAAGACGCACCCCAAACCCTGTCTGCCAGTGGGAAGCCAAGATGGATGGGTGCTGGAGGGTGCTGTGTGGGCCACTAATCTCGGCCAAAACCCCCTGGGAGGCAGATGAGGGGGAAAACATGGATTTAGTGTGTTGACAGTGCTGGGACCCAAATCTAGCCAGCAGCTGAGCCAGGTGGTGAGGACTGCATCCTACTCCAGTGGTTTGGCAGTGAGATCCTCCCAGCTGTAAACCAGGGTCCCCCCCAGGGTCCCCATCCCTGTTCCTGGGCCAGGGGCTGCTGGAAGTGGGGGGCTGACGTGCTGGCAGCTCTGCAGCACATGTATCCCAGTGTGAGTCCAAGTGTGGGAGTTTACAGGGCTTTGACGCAGGAGATGTGTGATGGGGGAATTGTTGCCAGGCTTGGGGAAGGATCCAATCACACCAGGGTGCTCTCAGCAGATTAAGGATTGGAAAGCTCTGGTAATTACTTTGCAGTATAAAAATAGGCCTGGCTTTATCCCTCGCCCTGATCTCCAACTCCTGCCTCTCCCTGCCCCACTCCTTCCCCCCACCCAATGGCGAGCAGATGCCATGCACCCAGTGAGCACAGCAGGAGGGCACAACACAGCTGCTGGCCTGGTGCTGGCATTTCTGGGTGGAGGGGTAAAAAAGATGGAGAGGGGGTCTGGAATGGGGTGGTGACAGCAGCACAGCAATGGCATCTGGCTGGCACGTGCAAACTGTGAGGAACAGGAGACTGAGAGAGGAGCCGGGGCACGCACAGAGTCATCCCCACATATTGCGAGGCTTTGTGCCAGGGAAGCAAGAGCCTGGAGACAAAAGCAGAGCAGATGTCTGGTCAGGAGAGGACCATATCTGTGGGACCATCTGACACAAAGAGGGAACATGGCTCCGGCACTGGCTGTCACCACATGCTGGTGGCTCCATCAGGACCCAAGAGAAGGCTGCTCCACGCACAGGGTATGGAGCAGCATGGATTGACTCGGGGCAGTTCCCAGACCTCTCATTTCCCTTTGCTGGGGTCTGGGAACACGTGGTGGTTGGAATCACAGGGACAAAGCATGTGGAAGACACTCCTGAATATGCAGTCCCACCTGTCTTCTCACCTTCCCCTGCAATAGCTCTGGCCAATCTGTGTCTCATGGCAAAGTCAAAACAGACTCTCCCTCTTGTCCCTATCCTTGCACAGTGGTATATTCCTTTGCCAGAGCCTGTCTGGCCCAAGCCAAAGTAAAAGCTGCTCCCTGCACCCTCCCTGTGAGGCCTCTGCAGCACCCAGCATGCAGGAAGCATTGCAGGCAGCGTTGCAGGCAGCGGAGCACGCAGGAGCCTCTAGTCTGGCAGCGAGCCCCAGCATGTTCCGTTCAGCCCGTTCAGCCCTGCCGGCTCCCACCCACCCCGACCCTGCCAGGGAAACGGCTCAGCTGCATCCAGAGGCTTCTGGGTGGGGGGGCGGCAGCTGCCAGCCCCGTTCCAGGCCGTGCAAACCTCGGGCTAGTGGAGCAGTGCTATAAATATCTCCCCTTGCGAGACCCGGTCACGTAAGGGGAAGCGCTGCCCTCCTGCAGCCCTCGGTGCCTGCGCAGCACAGCCCCGTTGCCCGGAGTCCCCCCATGTCCCGGTTCATGGCCAGGGCACTGGGGTACAGAGCCCAGAGGTGGCTGGCACAGCAGTGGGTGGATCATGTGGGCAAGCACAGGCGGCACTTCTGCCACCAGCACAGAGGGTGGCAAAGGCCAGCTCCACGGATCCTCCATCTTCCCCCCAGCCACCCCTAACCCTCCTTTACAAGCACAACACCCCTAAGCCCACCTCGTACAGTAGCCCAAATGCCCTGCATGAGACCCCCACGCCCCCCTACACATTCACCCCTTCCTGCCGCACTCCGAGCACTCTGAACCCCCTGGCCCACGTACAAATCCTGCAGCCCCTCTGTACCCTCTTAAACCTGCGGTAGGATGACTGGGGGGGCCAGGAACCCCTCAGGCGTGGGGATGGCTGCAATCCCTGTTCCCTGCAGAGTCCCCAGCCCTCGCACCACACACCGTCGCCCCCGGCCTGGTTTGCAGACGAACAACGCTCCCCTCCCGCCGGTACTTTTCCATACACACCCTCCACGGTCCTTTGTTCTGTGCAAATCCCGGATCCGGCCCGCTCTCAGCACGGGGGTTGTATACACTCCCTGCCCTCCCTGGATTCACCCTCCAGCGAATCCCCCTGGGGGCCCCGCTGCCCTCAGAGGCGGCGCGGGCGAGGGTCCTGGGACTCGGGGGGCTGAGCTCCGGCCCGGCCGCCACCGCCCGCTTGCCTGCCTGCGGCCGCTGCCTCCTTCGCCTCTGCCCGGAGCCGGGACACCGGAGCCGCCGGGGTGCGCAGCCGCCACGGGGCAGCGGAGCCTTCCAATGGTACCGGAGCCACTCGGGGCACCGGAGCCTGCCAGGAGTACCGGAGCCGCCCGCGGGTACGGGAGGTGCCGAGATGCCCGGGTGCGGAGCCGCCCAAAGGTACCGGAGCCGCTGTGGAGCCGGGGCCGCCGGAGCCCGCCGGGTACCGACCCACCGCGGTGCCCTGACCGCCGGGACCGGTCTCGGTGCCGCCGCTCTCCTCCGCTCCTCCCCGCCCCGCGCCGTTGCCTCCCGCTCCCCCGGGCCGCCACCGCGGGGCCCGGCTGGGGGGGCGGCGTGCTCCCCGCCCCGCTGCCGGGGAGTGGGGACCGGGACGAAGGCTGAGGAAGGACCCCGATTCCCCCCCGCCCTCCAATCCCCACTGCACTGGAGGATCTGGTCTCACACACCCCACTTCGCTGTAGGTCTCCCCCGTCCCCGCCCAAATATCTCCTCCTGCAAGGTCTGCCTGGCCCCCACACCGCCCCCCACAATAATGCTGTTTCCCGTATTCCTGGTCTCTGCTCTCCAGCATCTCCCTCTACCCACGTGAAGCGTTCTGCTCTTACCAGACCCCTTTTTTCCACCCACTCTTCAATGTCTGCTTTCAGGAGTGCTGCTGGTGGGGTAGCCCACAGCTCTCCCATTTCTGGGGTGTAGATGATCCTCGCCCCCCCCTCCCCCCCAGCCACAGATGCCCCAGCAGCAGCATTCGGTCTAACCAGGGACACAACCCTATCCGTGTGTCTTCCCCCAGGGATGTGGGGCTCCCTGCCTCTCACAAAGCAAGTCTCACCTCCCTTTCCCCTTGCCATAGGGACCATCTGTGCTGTGGGGAGAGGTTGCTCTGCTCAAGAATCCACAGCTGGAGCAAGCAAGACTCCAAGATGAGAGTGGGGCAGGATGTCAAGGGGGCATGGGGCAGGGGAGAGAGGTTCAGAGCCATCCCCCGTGCAAACCAAAAAGGTCTCCCAGTGTGTGCTAAGGGACATGCTGTGGCTGTTATGAGGACAGGGAGGTTCGGCAGGTACTTGAGGAGTACAGGGAAGAGGTGACCAGTCCCTCCTGAGTCCTGCCCCTGAGCTTCCCATACAGCAATGGAGAGACACAGCCAAAGGGCTGGGGAGGGATCCCAGCAGGGCCACAGCAGTCCCAGCTTAAGCCTGAGCTGAGAAATCCAAGCGCCACCAGATAGAGTCTTTGCTTGCCTTGGCTGTGCCTCCCGCCCGGCAAAGTGCCCGTGGGCAGCCACAGGCCACCCGCAGATCCAACCTGTCTCTGGCCACCCACCTCCCGAGCCCAGTTCTGGGTCACTGCCACCACACTGTCCCTGCCCTGAGCCGCTGCAGACGAGCTGATCCTGATCTGCTCTCTCCGTGGTGGAGAACGACTCGCCGGAAGGAAGGAAAGCCGAGCCGCTCTGGCAGGGGAACGGCGAGTTAAACCCCCCTCACTCCCTGTTTTAGTGGGGAAATCTGCACAAATCCAGTGCTATCCTGGTGGTTTGGGGCTGGGGCAGTGCCCAGCTGCTGGCAGTGCCTGCACAGCCTGGCACAGCCCTCCCTGGCCACCCGGTCGCTGTGCTGAGACCGTGCCAACGCACTTCACCCAGGGTGAGCAATGACAGCACCCTGCTGAGCATGGCTGGACCGGGCAGCTTTGCAGCCTTGTTGGCTTTGCCTGCTGGAATGAGCCGAGGAGGAGGGCTGGTGCCCCCACAGGGAGGAGGGGCTGTCACCAATCTCCTGGTGACACTTGGCCAACTCATTGCTTCTACTCTCTGTTGTTCCCTTCCAGTTGCCTGGGCTGGACTGGAGCTGCCTGGATGGAGATGGCTGTCCTGTGAGCCATGTGTCCCCAGGCACTCGTTAGGGACAGGGGACACTGTGGATGTGAAGGGGATAAGTGTGGCAGCTCAGGGCTCTTTGTGGGGTGGAAGAAGTTGGTTGACAGCAGTGGGATCGCGGGTGACACCACAGCACAGTGTGCAGAAGAGAAACTGAGGCACAGTGGCTGCACCCAGGAGCAGGTGGGAGGCCCTGTCCAACTCTTTGGAAAGCAGTGCCCGGGTGGAGTGGGCACAGCACTTCCTGGGAGGGCGGCAGAGCTGATGCCGACCGAGATAATGCTGAAAATACGCCAGTGGCTTTGTTGCTGGTGACAATGGCCTGCAGTATTTTTAGCTGTTGTGGCCTTAGCGACAGAACAGCTTCTCCAGTCCAGCTGCTGCCCCATCCTGCCCTCAGTGTCGCCTGGCCCCTATGGCCCCCCAGGGCTGCTTCCCGGTGCTGTGGAAACCGTAACTTAGAAACTAAACACAAACACCTCACCCGCTGCCACCCCCGGCTGAGTCACGGCACCGCCTGCTCCCCTCGCCCTTGCCTCCTCCTCCCTCCTGCCCACCCCCAGCCCCAAAAGCAGTAGTTGGTGCCCCCCAAGCCAGCCCCACTCTCACTTATGTGGTATTGCCTCTCCCAGGGCAAACCCAGCTTGCCAGCATGACTGTGTGTGTGTGTGGACTTTAAGAGATGGGGATTTATGGAGAAAACTCCACAAGGTGGCATCACTGTCTCCAACCCCATGACATTGGGATGGCCCCACTGCAGACAGTCAGACCCTGAACAGTGCCCAGCTTGCCAGCATGACCCCAGCCCTTATCCCCAGATCTCAGGGATAAAAAGTCAGACAGGAACAGGCAGAGGCAGAAGGAGATGCTTTGCACTCTGTGTCAAGGGCCAGGCTGGGGTGCTGTGCCTGACCCCCTCGTCCCATTGAAGGAAAATGGGGTGTAGGAGCAGGAGGAGTTTTGGGGTCACAGTGGTGGAAGGACTTGGGGGAACAAGGCAGCTCTGCTTGAGCCTCAGAGAGGTGTCAGCACCTGACTCCTGCCAGACCCACCATACTGATACTCTTTTTTCACCTTGGGGGGTAACAAGGGATGAGTGGGACCCCATCCAACCTCCCAGGGGCGGTGGGGTGTCCCACTGCTGTGCTGTCCCAGCCCCCATGGGAATTTTGGGCTGCTTTTTGTGGAGCTGGCAGGCTGCTGTAGGGCACATGGGACTGTAGCTCCATAGTCAAGGCCACACACACTGGCATGGCTGCCCTCCTTCCAGAACCCACATCTCAAGGCCCTGAGCACCCACGGGTGTTCAAGGGCCAGGAGAGCAGCTGTACCACCTCTTCCCTAAAATAAGGCCACGGCCAGCAGGGAGGCTGGGGTGGGCGGCCACGGCTGTGACTATGTTAGGATGTTCTGGGGCCGAGGGCAGATCACATCGCAGGGACGAATTAATTAACACTCGACAGTTTTGGATTATGTCCCAGGCTTTTTTTTTTTCTATTTTCATTTTAGCAAACTCCCAAGTCTGCTTGGCGCCTGCCCGGTCCCGAGTCTGGTGGCTGGGAGCACCCATGTAGCTGCCTAAGGACCTGCAGGTGCTGGGGTGGCATCATGGGCACCCCACTGGCTCAATGCCACATTGCTCCCCAAAATTTGGGTGCTCTTGCTGATCCCAGGGGTGAGTGCAGTCAAAAGCATTTTTCAGGGCGTGATGGAGCCCCTACTTTCCTGCTGTGGGTTTTCTTAACTCCCCATCCTGCCTGCAAGAGGCTCACACATGTGCCTTTTCCCTGGCTTGCAGCCCTGAAAATTATCTGGGAAAGGGATTTTAAAATAAAAGTTGTAAACACCCTCAAATAGTAATTTTATTACCCTAGAATGGTGTGGGGATGAAGGATCAGGGCTGTGGGTTACATGTGTGGGGCCTGGGCCCAGGTGAAGGGGTCTGGAGGGTGTCAGTGTGTCCAGCTGTGTACATGTGTCCAGCTGTGCACGTGTCTGGCTGGGCGTGAGCAGTACAGCTGCTAGACAGTGTGGGGGTCTGGGGGTGCTTGTATTGAACACGTCAGGGCTGTGCTGGGGCAGGGATGTCCCCGCTGGGGCACATGGCACTGCTCAAGCTCAGTCATCAGCCGCATTTCCCACTGATGAAACCGGTGCTTCTCCCTGTCCGGCCTCTACCTCCCTAGTGAAAGAAAGGGTGTGGCAGCTGAAAACATGCCCGTGCCTCCTGTGCAGGCGGCCAGGGAGAAGCCCCGTGCCAGCCAGCCTCACCCAGCCCCCCCGACACCTTTAAATTTAGCTCTTCCCTCTCCAGCTGTGCAAGCCAGGCTGGCAGCCAAAACCTCTGCAGCCATACACACCCCATGGAGAGCAGCAGCCTGCCTTGGTGGGCTTCAGAGCCCCAGGAAGTGCCCTGTCCTCACTCCCCATGGACTGTGATGTCTCACACCTGTGGTCACCTCAGCCTATGCCCTGGGCAAGCGGGAAGGGTTCATAGGCCCAATGTCCTCCCAGGGAATTTGAGGCAGAGCCAAAAATGACTCCCCAGGCTCAAGGAGGGAGATCCCTGCTAGCAGTAAAAGTCAGTCCAGCTCTGCTACCCCAGAGGAGCGGGGAATCCAGCAGGCATGTCCTGTACTCACCTTCTCAGTGCTGCCTGCCTGGCTGAAACTCAGAGAGCGCAGCACCACTCACCTGCGCACAAACGCATCACCTACCTGCATGTGTGTGCTCAGACACGGCACACGCGTGGCACAGGTGTCCAACCGAGCCTCGTGCCCACCCCATGGCAGTGAGAGCACCTGTGGGCTCACCTGGGCACCTGTGGCTCAGCTGCGCACCCATCTGCGAGTGCCTGCAGCCATGCCTGGGCGAGCACACGTGCAAACAGGGAGGTGTGCATTAACACGTGGGGTCGTGCGTACGTGTGCGTGCTCTGTGCACGTGTGTGCGCACACACACACGAGTTCTGGGCAGTGGGGTGCACACACGTGTGTGCACAGCGCATGGGGCCTCGCTGGGAGCGCGTGTGGGTGGGCAGCACGCATGTGGGCTGGCGTGTGCTGTGCCCAGGCACCACCAGATGGTGCCCTGCCTCCGTGTCACCTTTTGGGGACACTAACCTGCTCCCTGCGCAGGGACATGGGGGGAGGTTCATGAGGGGACACCGCCCTCTGTGCCAGGCGGAGCCCCCCACCATAGCCGAGGGAGAGTGACAGCCACGGTGACACCTGCCTGTGCCAACGCTTTCTCGGAGAAGATCAAGGGGGTGGATCAGCACCTTGGTGGCACTGGAGGAGGGGGTTTTACTGCAGGGAATGGGCTGGTAGCAGGGAAGCAAGCAGGGGAAAGCTGCAAGATCTGTGTACGATTTGGGTGGATGGGCAGCTCCCCCTTCCCCTACTGCATCCCATACATTTTTGCGTGTCAGTTGCCCCCAGGCTGCAACAATCATAAACCTGCCCGGAATGGGAGATGCTCGACTCACACCTGCAGGCGTGGGGTGGGGGCTGCAGCGTGTCCCCATCCGCACTGCATGGGGCTGAGACCTGAACAAACTCACCACATGCAGACGCGGCAAAGATGAGAGGGAAGACTAAAGAGGCGGGGAGCCGCAATATCTGGTCCATTCCTCTCCCAGCTCTATAGGCTTCTGCCCCCACACCCCCTGCCCGTCTGCCCCATGTGCATGGGTCACTCCCAGGCTCCCCACCAGTTTCCTGTGGGTGCTGTGTGCCCCGGAGAGCTGCCATTGGGCCGGGCGGGAGGCTCGGGAGCGTCCCCGGCCCCGCAGCTCCTCCAGACCGGCTCTACCTGCCGAAGAGCCCAGACCTGCTGGGGAACCCCGGCGGGTTCCCTCCCCACCGCCTCCTTCTGCCCCAGGAAAGGCCCCGTCCCCACAGGCAAAGAAAGGGACCAGGCACAGCGGTGCCACGCGTCCTCCTGACACGCGGCTGGGAAAGGCTCTCGCTGCCGGGGAGGTACCAGCCGTCGGGTGCCAGTGTTTGGTCGTGTCACCCCTTCACACAAAGAGCCCGGCACAAAACCGCCCTGTGCCCGGACTCACCGCGTGTTCCCGCCCGCCGGAGCACGGCTCTGCCCGGGAGATCGCCGCACGGCCGGGAGTCCCGGTACCGGCAGCATCCTGTCGACGGCTGAGCTCGGCTGTGCCGTGAGCCGGGCTGGCCTGTGCTGAGCAGAACTCAGCCGTCCCGACGCGCCGGCACGGGGCGCGCACCCCGACCGCCCCCCCACCCCTCCCAACTGGGACAGGCCCGCGGGCATGGGGATGCGGTGCGGGACACGTGGATGCGGTGCGGGACACGGGACCCGCCGAGCGTATGCGGGTAGCGGCTCACACCGAGCTGTGAGGGCAGGGGCGGGCAGGAGGTCCCCGGCGAGGCCACTCCGCACGCCCCGCTGCCCTCCGTGTTTTCCCTGCAGCCTTTTGTGTGCGCGGCGCCGAGCGCGGGGAGGGCGCCCGGCCTTCCCCTTCCCCCTTCTCCTCCTCCTCCCCCGATCCCGCCCCCCCGGCCGCCATTTCGCAGCGCCGGCCTCACCCGCGCCCGCTCCACATCATGGAGGACCGGCGGAGGCAGGAACAAAGAGTCCCCGTCCGCGTCTGCCCCGCGCCGGGCACGCGTGTTCCCTGTTTCGCCCGCCCCACGGGCATCCCGCGCCCCGCGGGCACTCCCCGCTATGTCCGGGCTATGTCTGATGAGGGGCATCATTTCAGACCTGACCTGAATCCACGTGTGATGAGTTTGTGGCGGTCTCAGCCCGGTGGAAGCACCACCTCCCGTGTACCGGGGCTCAGCCGGCCTGCAGTGGTCCCCAAGGCACCTGTGCAAGGGAGGCTCGGAGAGGAGCGGTGTGTGCACGTGTGTGTGCGGGTGTGACCACGTACACACATGAGTGGGGCGTCTGTGCACATGTGATGGGGAACATGGGAGAGCACATGGCACAAGTGATGGGGGTGTAGGTGCGTGGTGACAGGACAGCTGGCACAGGTGGCCATGTGCTCGAGTGTGACAGTGCAGGTATGTCTCTGGACACATGGCACCATGTCTGCTGGCATGGCTGTGAGTGTGCCAGGCTGTGGGAGTGTGACAGCAAGGGTGTGTTCAAGTGTGCACATGTGTGCACATCCACACCAGGGGGTGTATGTGGGAGCCTGTGTGTGGCTCAGGGGGGTGTGAGTGTGCATGTGGGGGCACACACATCTGGCATCCATGTTGTACATCCCGGCTGTGTCCCCCATTTCTTCCCTTGGTGTGAGGGCACAGGGGCGAGTCTGGGGGCAACCAGAGGTGACTGTGGTGCACGGCAGGGGGCACAGCCCAGGCCCACAGGCATGCTGGACCAGACCCCCCATGGGCACTAGGAGCAGGGTTCCCAGACACGGTGGTTCTGCTCTTCTTCCTCTTCCTCTCCCCAACAGTTCAGTCCCAGCTGTGCCCCAATCACTGGTCACACTGTAACCAACATCAGGGTTGGGAGGAGAGCCTGAGGTCCCGCTGCCCTGTCCTGCTCCCTGTGCCCATGGGTATGGCTCCAGGTGCCGCAGGGAGGGGAAATGGAGGGAACAGTAGCACTGAAAGGCATGTGTGGCTAGGAATGCAGGAGGTAGCTGGGATGCTGCTCACTGGCCCTTCTCAGCCCTCCTTGCCATGGACTCCATGTAAGGGCCTCATCCTGTCCTCTGAAGCCCATGGCATTCCTGACTCCTTCCCTCGTATTCCACCTGGTTTTTATTCTTCTGCCTGTTCAGGTTTATCTTGTCCTGGCAATGACAGCCCTGTCTCCTCCACCTCGCACTACACACCAGTTGTTCCCAGCTCACCCTGGCTTTGGGCACCACTCATTCTTTGAGCTGGGTGCAACCAAAACATGTCCTCCACTCCCCTGCCCCGCCCATATCCTTCCAAGGAGAAACCAATCCAAGCAGCAGTGCAGGGCACAGCTCACCTGCAAATGGGCTGGGACCAGCCTGGTGACATCCTCAGCCTCACAGCCGCCGATTTTACATGCATGAGCCCACAGCCCCTGTTGTGCCCCACTACTCTACCCCATGATGCTCTTGCTGGGTGCCAATCAGGGCTGTCGACCCAAAAATCCGCCTTCATTAGTTGAGGGTACAAAACACCAGGGCAGAGGACTCGGCGGCTGCGCTGGTGCCACCTTGCCCTGCATGAGCTGTGCACAGTGAGCAGTACCCTGATCACGGCTCCCGTCCCTCCCTGGCGCCTTCCAGCCACCAGCATCAAGGCACTTTGTCGGCATTAAATATTCAGTTCTGTTCTCCATCCCCTCCCTGTGAAGGAGTTCAGCATCGCAATGAACCTGCTGGCCTGCCCGTGCCCTGTGCCGCCGGGATGTGTCTGGGCGGATGCTGCGTGCCAGCCTCCTGCAGCAGCGCCTGGGAGCACAGGGAGGAGAGCCACATCCCCCAGCACACGGTTGGGTGGCAGCCCTGGGGACCAGGGTCACCTTCCCCCCTCATCAGCTGCTCTCTTATGCATCTGCCTGTTGCAATACAGGCTTCAGCTCTCCCTGCATCTCTGCCCCTGGTTTGGATCTGTCCAGGAGAAGCTCCCTCTTAGCTGCCCTCAAGCCTCTCCACCCGTCAAGTACCAGCTGGCCTGTTCACCCAGTGGCCTGTTGAGCACAGATTAATACCCATCAGGCCCAAAATAAGGTCACTTGAGGGCAGTGGGAGCTCCCTGCACGCTGCAGCAGGAGCAGGCTGGGTGGCAGGTGGCTGTCCCCATGTGGAAATCCCACGGGATGGTCAGCAGACACAGGCAGCAGAGCTAAGGGGGGTCTGCAAGGAGAGAAATATGACTGAGTGCTAGATGAGTGCTGGGGCTTGAGGGTCCTTCTGTGAAGCAGAGCAACAGCAAACCCTGACCCAGAGCCAAGGCTGGAGAAGAGAAATGGAGCAGGTGACAGAGATGTGTGAGCACCCCAGCATTGGGAGTCCAAGCCAGCACCCTGGGCTGGGAGGGAGGGAAGCTCACCCAAAGCTGCAATCCCAGTATCCACCAGGGCAACTGGGAGCCCAGGGCAACTGGGAGGCAGGACAGAGTGAGGGCAGTGGGAAGAAACAGCTGTTTCTTTCTTTCACAATGTGTCAGGGACTGTGTTCTGCTGCCTGGGTATCACAGGGCAGGACAGTGGCAGGAGGGATATTTTTCAGAGAGAAATAAATATTATAGTTGGGGAAAGAGAAGTGACTTCTGGTTGAGGAGAAGCTGCAAAGTGCCACACCACATCCCACCACCGTAGCTGCTTACAGTCCCCTGGGAGGGGGTTAGGCAAGGGACTCCTTTTCACGTTCAAGTCCATTTTCAGGCGTCCCTCTGTGACCGTGAAGACCAGGAATATGCAGCGTGTGGTGGAAATGAGAGCTCAAATCCTGCTCACAAAGCATGCAGGGGACCAGGACACAAAGTCACAGAAATGTCCCCATGCTTACTGCAAGGCAGAAGTTCCCTGTCTGCAGGCGGGAGGGGAAACATCCAGAGCAGCACCATCCTGGGGTGCACAGCCGGGATGATTCGGGACCCCCCACGAGGGCTGGGAGAACCGGATGCAGGGCACGGCTGAATGAGCCCAGTCCCAGCCTGGCGGCTCGCGGGAGCCCCAGGAAGAGAGGCGAGCCACCCCTGCCATTCCTGCGGCGTGGCATCATCGCTGCGCACGATGCCGCTGGAGTAATTGCCGCTGGAGTAATTGCCGCCGGGCTGGGTGCCAGCGCAGCGCCCGCCCTCAGCCCCCCGGCACAGGAGATAACTCAATCTGCCCCTCCTGCCTCCTCCACGCAACGGGGGGGCCACTGCGCTCCCCTCTGCTCAGCCCAGGGGACCCCCCAGGGTGTGTGAGTCGGGAGAGAGGCGATGTGGGGCAGTGGGGCAGCCTCCTGGCGCTCAAAGGCCGTTCCTCGCTCCCCCCTACCCTAATTTGAGGCATCTGCTTGGCAAAGCCCGAGGGCTTCCCGCTGCAAAGGCCATCGGAGCATTTTAATAGCGTGCTTTTGCCTGGCTTCCTTCCTGGGAATAAACCACGTCCGTGATACAGAGCATAAAAAAGCCAGCGTTAACGGCTAGCGGCCAAAGCTGGGAGCGGGCAGAGCTGCACCCACCCCCCGCCCCGGCTCAGCCCGTCCTGCCGGCGTTGGGGGGACACGACCTGCCAGAGCCCTGCCACGGGCCCGTCCCTGCTGCCGTTGCAAAACAGGATGCAATAAAACTCCATTTGGAGCCCGAGTGACAGTAGGGAAGGGCGGGGGGATGGTTGGCTCGTGCTGGGTGGCTGCTGCGGGCAGCATGCCTGCACTGGGGAGCGGCGTGTTTGGGGGGCTGTCTCCCTGTGCCCGGCAGCCCTTGCTCGCCCAGGAGTGGACACCACTGCCCCAGAGGAGTCACATCCCAGAAAGGTGAGCTTGACCCCCCTCGAGTGCCTCTATGCTCCCCCCAGAGCAGTGCCTGCATCCTGGGGACAGAAAGGGACACTTGTCCCAAGCTATGTCCAGGAGTCACACCTTCACCAAGCAGAGAAGGTGCTTTGAGTCTCCAGACTCACCACTGTCATAGAGTCTGGGAGGCTTTTGTCCTTGGCCTGCTCAACCTGAAGCTCTTCCCAAAGTGTATTTTAATAATTAAACTACATTTTAGAGTGAGCTAAATGAAGGAAGAGTGTCCCACAGGGCATTGTGAGTGACTCACTCATTGTCCCCAGCCAGTGGGCAGCTCCAACAGTACAGGCTGGAGCCCCCATTGCCCCAGGCACCCCACTGCTGAGAGATCCTGGAAACACAGTGATAACACCAAGGCCAGGGGGGAAGTTTCTGGAAAATTGTATCAGATAAGTCACTGCAACCCCTGTGTTCTCATCCTAAATACTGATGAGAGGATTCTGCAGGGAGTTTTGGGCAGTTGTGGCTTTTTTGGAGGGAAAATGGAGTGGAGGAACCGTGGGATGAGCACATTTGATGTCACCTTGCTGCCTCCTCATTGGTGGAACTTGGCTTTTCTGGAGTGTGTGGAGTGCAGGCTATGGCTAACAGGTTCAGGGGCCAGCCTGTGGCATAGGCACAGCATTCAGAGCCCCACAGCTGTGGAATGAGTCTGTCAGGGCTCATCCCAGGTGAGGGGGCTGGCAGTCATGCCCTGGGTCCTCAGGGAGCTCCAACAGCAGCACAACTCAGGTGTGAACCCAGATCAAAGCCCTTCCTGCAGGTGGGGTGTGCTGGGTGCACCATGTGTGACTTCTCCCTGTCTAATAAGGGGTTGAGCTGTGGAACAGCCCACCTCTGCACTAAAGGAAGGGAAAGGCTCTCTGTCCCTCCCCCAGCTGCACATTTTTGCCAGCCCCATTGACCTCAGCATGTTTGCAGGTTGCCGCCCCTCTGTCCACAGGGATGGAAATGTGGTCAAAGTTTATTAGAAGGATGCCAGTCGTGTGTGTGTGTGTTTGTGTGTATATATATAGGCAAAATGTGACAGCATGACCTTTGTTTTCTTGGGAAGCCGCGCTGAAAGGCAGAGCCAGGAGGGGAGGAAGCAAACAGGCAGGAAGGGGGGATGCAGTAGGTATATATTCAGCTGTGCTCTGCTTCCCTGCAGCATGGGAAGGCAGCTGGGAAGGAGGGCACAGGGACAAATGGCGGCAGCAGGAGCCAGGGCCCAGAGAGCAGCAGAGGGGATCAGCCTTTGCACCATACTGGAGGAGCAAAAACAGTCCCTGTGTCCCACTGGAGCAACGTTTTGCCAGTCTGTGTCACAGGCACCTGGCCTCTGTCACCCAAAGGTGCTTTCAGGATCATTACAGGGCATTTCTCCTGCAGAGAACAGGAGAGAACAGGGGCTGCACATATCCCATCTTGCTGGGATTCTTATCTTCCTGGCACAAGAGCATTTACCCTCTGGTGCTTCCCTCGTGCCAGAGGAAATCTGCCTGTCAGGGCACTTCCAGCAGGCACTGGGGCAGAGTGTGTGGTGATGGGGACCTTCAGCTGCTGTGACTAACTTTCTTCCCTATGCCAGGCCAGGCTCTCGCCAGGCTTGTCCCCTCTCACCATACCAGAGACTGTTCTAAGGACTGGGCTCTGCTCCTCTGTGTTAGGCGGGTGACATCCTACTCACCTGTGACTTGGTCTGCAGGAAGGAGGCATGCTGCTGAGCTGGCCACACTGCTGTGCTTGGTGGTGGCTGTCACTCAGAGCTGTCACTCCCATGTCCCTCTTGTAGAGTGAGGAAGTGGCAAAACCTTGTGCTTTGCCATGGGTACTGGCCTCTCTTGCTCACACACACACGTTCCTCCTTTTGTATCTGACAGGAGGCTGCTGCCTCCAGCCCAGCCACTGACACATGAAATCACAGGGTCCACGGACCCTGATTCCCAGGGGACAGCCACTGCCTGTGCCCAATGCTTGGGTCACCAGGGTGCAAAGAGCAGGACAGAGTGTGGCTGTGATGGTACCTGGGAGATGTGTGGGGCTGCGGTGTTTCTCTGGCACACCTGGGCAGGCAAGGACATAATCCTTTGCTGCAGCCAAGGGGGCTGTGACAAAGGACAGTGTGCAAGAGGACAGAGGGGACAGAGCAGAGGGAAGCAACCCTTGACCTCCTGGAGGATGGCAGTGTCCCCAAACCCACTGCTAACCCCCAATATGCCAGGCATGTGCCAAAAGGAAGATACCAGGATGACTTTCAGAAGACCACACCAGGGCCACATCCTTAGACATTTCATGCTTGCATCCACAGAGCCACTTTTCCAGGGCAAAGGTGAGTCCCCTCCATTTGGGCCCTGCAGCAATGCCACTGTCCCTGGAGGCTGTTATGAAGCCATACATGGAAGGACTCTGGGAACAGAGATTGAGCTTAGAACAGCCAGTATTGGTCCTTTCCCAAAATTGCACCTACTCTGTCCCACCACCAGCCCCCCCCACCAGTCACTACCGCACATTGCTCCCAGCCCCTTCCCAGAGCAGCTGCAGGTCCTGGCTGTGCTGACAGAGGTTGCAAACCTGTGTGGAGACCACGAGGCTGTGCCATTTCTAGAGGGCAAGCCTGGGAGCAGGGGGACACTCAGTGCCTAGCCGTGCCCAGATACAGGGACAAGGGCCAGCCAGTGCCCAGGTGCCAGAGCAATGCCATGTTGGAAGGATCCCGGCCAAGGCTCTCATCAGGCACCTCCACAGCATCTTGGAGCCAGGGAAGTCAGCCCTGGTGACTCAGAGAAGAGAGGAGAAATTCAGATTCCTCTGCCCTCCGACTGGTTTCCTGGCTCCTCTAAATTTGCATAACAGCCTCTCAGCTGTTCCCTGGGGCCAATGGGACCCCTGTAGCAGCCGGGCCCCCTGCGGCAGCTGCAGATTCCTGCGGTCAGCCCCAGCTCTCGCTCTTGCTCATGCAAACAACTGCACCAACGGCTCTCTCCCTGCACGTGGAGACTGGTGAGTGCCCGCCCTTGGTCCCCAGCCAGGGCTCGTCCCCATCCCAAGTGCCACAGGGGACTGCAAGCCCAGCCGGAGTGACTTGCACTGCGTGGCTGCCCGGTCACACTCTAGGCAGCAGTCGGGGCAGTAGCATCCCTCTAACAACAGGGATGAGGAACAGTGGCTCCGTGGGTGGCTGTGACTGATGTCTTCGCCATCCTCTGCTCATGCAAGGCTGGTGGCTTTGGCACAGAATTGCTGCGATGGCATCCAAGTTCATCAACGGTTCACTGGGTGACTTCCCACATGGCAAAGGTCGAGGCCCCTTGCACTTCCCAGTCAAGCCTGATGTTTCCCCCGCATTCCTGTGAACTCACCAGGAGCAAAGAGCAAGCCCAGGTGGGACAGCTAACCACCACATACCTGAACCCACTCCCCGGGCTCCCAGCTCCAGCCTGAGCCACCAGTGTATCCCGTCCCAGCCCAGCCTAGGGGCCAGGGAGTCAGGAACTAGGACAGGAAATGACAGCCCAGATCCAGTGCCTGTGGTGCTGTTAGCTGGTTCCAGCCACCACTGCTCACCCCAGGAGGGAACCTTTCTGCTTCCAAGGACATGGCACAGCTTTGGGACTGCAGCAGAGCTTTGGCCAAAATGCAGAGGTGGGGCAGGGCTGAGCTGGGGGATGGAGGGATGCAGGCAGGTCCCACCTCAGCAGGGCTGGCAGGGAACAAAGCAGGGATGCAGTTGCTGCCTGGGGCCACTACTTGTGATACTCCTTGGTGACAAGGCAGCTGCAGGAACGTCCCAGGCCAGTTTGGCATCCCCCTAAAGCTGGTAGCTGAGCTGTAAGACTGTTTAGGGCCAAATTTCAAAGGGTTTGGGAAAGGTCTGCCCATAGGCAGGTCTGCTCATTCCCATGGGAAGAGTCTGGAGGTGCCCACAGAGCACCCAGTGCGGGGCAGCAGCAACCCGTCGTGCTGATCCCACCCCCTAGAGAGACCGTACAATAACAGACTCCCTGGAGCCGCTCTGTGCTCACCCCACCCACAGCAGCAGTGACACACAGCTGTCCCCAACGAGCCCCGACATATCCACCAGTGGGCAGCACCCGGCTCCAGTAGCCCTGTCACCTCAGCCTGCTCCAGTGCCACCACCGCAACACCCTCAGCTCCACCATCCCAAACCAGCGGGTGCGAGGGAGGGAAGAAGGAAGGCGGGTATAGAAAAAAAA
>WAAE01025719.1:113671-140282 GCA_013400495.1 Nicator chloris
AGAAGAAGAAAAAAAAAAAGCAAATAAATAATAAAACCCAGACCCGGCAAAGCGGCGAGTGGGGCAAGCCGGGCACGTTTATTGGGGTGCAGGGGGCGAGGATTAAATACCTGCCGAGGGGGATGCTCGGGTCCCGGGGCTGCCGGTGCAGCGTGGTCCAGGGCTCCTCCCGGCGGCGGCGGCGGCGGCTGCCGGCGGCACGGCACGGCACATCCCGGCACGGCACATCCCGGTACGGCACATCGCGGCACGGCACATCCCGGTCTGGCCCCAGCAGCTGCTGGTGCGGGGCTCCGACGGGCTCCGGCGCACAAAGGGCTCCGCTTTTAAAGCCGCTGCCGGAGCCCCCCAGCCCCGCAGGGCCCGGATTGGCGGGGCGGGCAGCACTGCGGGGGGAGCCGCTCAGCGGGGGGAGAAAAATTAAACAAAAAAGAAGGAGAAAAAGAAGAGCAAACAGCGGGGGGGAAAGTGCAATCTACCCGCAAACATCGGATCGACAGCCCCGGGGATGGCCCGTGGATGCTCCGGCTCCTCCCGCCTGCGGGGCTGGGGGGCTCAGAGGGGTCCCGGGTGCTTTGCGGAGAGGCCGGGTGGGAAAGGCTGGAAACTGCAAACCTCTTGAGGAAAAAACTTGTAAACGCCGGGCTTGGCGAGACGGAGTGGGCGGGTGTTTCACTCGTGTCGTGGGCGACTCCCGTCTCCAACCCCTTGCCGGTGCCCGGCCCCTCTCCAGCCGCCGGCCTTCGCCATGGGGCTGCCCCGGCTCTCCCTGCCCCCTCCCCGTTCTAACCCATGGTTGTAGCTGGTATGTGTTTGGTTGGTTTTTATCGGGGAGAGGGTGTGTTGTCCGGAGAGCTGTGTTTTTCCAGCTCGTCGGCAGGGGGTATGCTTGTACCGAATAATCTAGCTCTTTTGTCCGGGATGCTGGCCCCCATCCCCGTCCCCGTCCCCATCCCCATCCCCATTCCCGTCCTGCTCGGGGTTGCAGACACGCAGGGCCGCCGCGAGCTGCCAGACCCCGAGGCCGGCAAAGACCCCTGTGTTTGCTGACACCAGCAATGGCACGGCGGAGGGCGCTGCTGTTGGGTACACCCCATGGAGTGATGGGTGAGAGAACAACTCTCTTCACCCTGTCCCACCTGTTGGAAGGTCTTTCTAGCCCCACCAAAGCTGCTATAAAGGGCACTGGCAGGTGGGGGATAGTCTAGGACTCAATGGCTCTGATGGAGCACATTTAGTGTTTAGGGTGGCAGGACAGTCCTGGTATGGCCAGGGATGCTCACAGTAGTGTGTCACACCTTTTCAGTAGCTGAATGTTTGGCCCAGGGTTATCTTGCCTTCACAGGCTCTGGGCATTCACCCAGCTACAGTGAGAAATCACACCCTGATGGGAAAAAATTCCAGCCTCATCTTGCTTCAGCCTTGGCACTTTGTTGAGTCCAAAGTGTTCCTGACTAGTTTTCTTTTAATAATTTCTGGGGTTTGCATGTGAAGCATCACCCCCCAATGCTGGGTACACCTTCTGTCAGGAGCAAAGCTACAGGGGTAGGACAGCAAGCAGTGTCCATGTGCAGCTGGGAATTGTGCAGGTGCAGGTACATGCAGGGCAAGGCAGCTCCAAGGCTGTGCTCAGACACGGATGGATGCATGGATGCATGCATGGTCTGGGGATGGCTGTAGGAAGGGGAGGACTCAGTGGGGAAGTGAGGGGTCCTGGCACAGGCAGGAGGGTGAGTGCCTCTGGGAACACTCATCCCAATCCCCTTGTTTGCTGTGAATTTCTGCTTGCGCTGGGCTTTGTTCACAGGGCAGGGGGCAAATGCCTCATCAGGGCCCCCAGCCCATCCTCTTTGCTCCACTGCCAAGCTCCAGGCCCTGGGCAACAACATGTCAGGACAGAGAGCCATGAGCAGTTCAGTAATGACCTCCCTTGTTGTTAATTGGAAAGCCAAATTAACTCGGTGACTCCACTCTCAATACCGTGCTGTGTGGCTGCCGTCTCATGTCCTCAGGAAGAATTTCCCCTGGCAATGCCAACGGATATGGAGTTGGGTTCTGTGGCCTCTTCCCCTCTCCACACGTTCTGTTGGAATTGTCTGACTCTGCCTGGGCAGCTGTTATCCTCTGGCAGGGGGGAAGGGCAAAACTGAGGCAAGGAAGTCAGACTGGCACCTGTGTCAAGACTGCTCACCTACCAAAAAAAAGTTCTAATTCAAAGCCAGGATCCAGGAGGCCTCAGCACTTCTCTTGCCCTCCAACCCCTGTACTGGTTTCCAAAGGGCTCATCTGCACACTGTGAGGCACCCACGCCAAGGGCAAGCTGGCTCCTGAGGCTGTTCATAGAGGGGCAGACCCAGCTGTGGCAAGTCCATCTTGAAGATCACTGGGTATATAGAAAAAAAATAAGGCTACATCATACACAGGCTGCATCCAGGCTCGGTTTCTTTGATTTCTTTTTCTTTTCTTATATGGAACCTGACCTGACTCTGGATTTCTGCTATTCTTTTGCAGGTAGGTAGAACCATAGAGGGATTGTGATCAGGCTGGCTTTGGAATTAACCCCAGAGCTGAACAGTCTGCGTTAGTACTGCTCGGGGCTCAACAGACAGTGCTAATGATGACACAGCATTGTGCTCACGACTTGTTAAAACCCAGACTTTAACGAGATCACTGTGTATTTAATCAGGACCCTATCACAGTGCTCGTGTATGGAACCAGACCTGCTCAAAAGTGCATCTGAGAACTTGTGGCTACACAGGTTTCCAGGCTGCCAGCACTGGCACAAGTGGGACAAGGCATGGTGGATACTGTGTATTTGAAGGGTCCTGGGCTCTGCTTGGGTAGGGATGCAGGCAGGGAAGGATGGCATGTTGCTTTGGGATGCCCTGTCCATCCCCAGGGCTCACCTTGCTTCTTAAACCGTCCCAAGGCTGTTGGAAGTTGCTGCTCAGATCAGGCCATGCACACTCTTAGCCATGCATGGCCCAAAATGGTCTGGATCCCGAAGGAGACATATGCCACCAAATCCAGCTGCCTTTTCTCTCTTGGAGATAAATCTCTCACTAAAGCCCAAGTAACACCCTAAACACAAAACAAACACAAAGGGAGCAGGGAAAGTTTGGCTGCTCAAACTTTTTGCCTGGAGCTGGCTGGAGCATCCTGGCAAAGCAAACGCTCCTGCTAGTGTTTGTTCCAGTTTTCCTGTATAGTCCCCTATTTTATTAAACAGGGTCCTGGCGAGTTTGCTTTGCCGCCCATCAGAGCAGCCCTGCGGGGCCAGGCTGGCTGCAGGAGGGAGATGTGGAGCCAGAAAGGCCTGACCCCACCCTAGCCCTTATTGCTTCTTTCAGCAAGAAGTGTAACAGCATCACGGCCGTTGGTGACATCAAGGGACTATTTGTCATCAGGAGAAATGCACTGGCAGGCAGCAGGAGGAGAGCCAAAGGCTACAGCAAAGCATGAGGCAGGCACGGCTCCAGCATCCCAGCACCACGTACTGCTGGTGCTCGGGATCCTGCCTTCACTGCCCTCGTGGGCTTGGGCATGTGTCGGGCATGTGTCTGCCTGCACACAGTGCCACACAGACGTGCCCTGCCTCCATCGGGACACCACGGGTGAATCCAGCAGTCTGGCTGCTTGTCCCCAGCTGAGAGCAGGAGCTAAACCAGAGCTGTTGGACCATGGGAATGCAGTAATGCAGCAAGGAGCTGGGCTGGCATCATGTTTGGGACACGCTTCTCTATAGTACCAGCTCAGCTTTTCCTCTGCCTGCAGTGATGTCTTCCCAGGGACTGCAGCTTCACAGATGTTGCACTGATGGAGTGGGATTCCCCTGCTTGAACACACTGCAGCCAGGTGCTTGTTCAGGCAGCCCTGGCTTGCAATAAATTTGAAGCAAAGATTCAAAGCTGAAATAGCTGTTCTGAAATCCTCCCTAAACTGTGGGAGAAAGAGTCAGGTCTGCTCAGGGATTTTCAGTCAGACCCCTGACCAAGCATCCAACTCCACCCACTGTTCTAAGGGATTACAAGGCTGAGGCAGCCAGGAAGTCAGTTTCAAGATGGTCTTTCATGTCCCATGCACTCCTGGGACTGGGTTCAAGAAGCCATAACAAAAATTCAATAGAAAGGGGGTAGTTTGAAGTTTGTGGTGGGAGATAAGCAAGAGCTGGAGCCCAGGAGGGAGCCTGGCCACCAGCCCTGGTCCTGCTCATCCCTAGTGCAGCCCCTCCAGGATGAACTCTCTTCTCTGCTTTAAACCTGACAGCTGTCTTGCAGATCACTTGGCAACAAGCATGTGTGAAGCATTTGTCACATTGCAGGTGTGCATCCAGGTCTAGACACGAGGTCCAGTCAGTGCTCCTGATTGTTCCCTGGCATCACTCTCCTCCTGTTGTTTTTGAAGCAGTGTGGATGAGGACACTCACCAGCCTCTCCGTAATGTGCACACGTGTTCCTGTGCTTTCAGCAGCTTCTCCTGGGCTTTCCTCCTGCTCCACTTAATTAGGCACCGAGGGAGAGGGACAGTAACCAACAATTAGGTGAGCTGGAGAAGTGCCCTGGTTTTCTGGCCTCACTGCTCTGAGCACCTTGGGAACTACTTTCCCCCAAGACAGGAGAAGGAGAGGGAGGGAGCCAAGGCTCTCAGAAAGATAGAGCAAAGCAGCATCAGCTGGGAAGGGAAGGCAGTGGGTTAAATTGTGCAGGCATGATGGGATGAGGCAGGAGTGTCCCTGGGAAGGAGTGAGGCAATGGGTTTTGATCCTGCCTCTGAATCAGTGGGGTTATGGGATTGTCATTGGGTATCTGGATGGAGGAAATGTCCTCATACAACATTTATTACATGGGAAGTGCTCAGGAGTGACAGGTCAGTGTGGCTGCCCGAACTTAGCTCTAAGGTCCCTGGTCACTAGCATGGTCAGCTTATATGGGTGTGATGTCCCGAGAACTGGCTCTCACCCTTGGAGCTTGTGAGGTTTGTGTATTCATAATTGTTCTGTGATCACAGTGGCATCCCTGGGGAGGGATTACATCCTCTGCCGACTGTGTGCCTGGCCCAGTTGGAAACAGTTCCGAGCAGCCTCTGCCTCTCTTTCTGTTGCCAAGTCAAGGCCTTAGAGCTAATCTCCAGTGTTGCCAAGAGATCAAGTCTTGGCCCTGCTGGTAATGGTGTGATCCCAAAACATTTCAGGAACAGAGAACTTGAGATGCTGAGCCAGATGCTGAGCTCCTGGAAAAGACAAAAGGGGATGGGGGATCTGACTGCATCCAGGTGAGTCTGTGATTCAGTGAAGGCTGTGTGGGTGATGGACAGAGATGACGCTGCTCCAAAGGAACCTGGAAATCCAGTGGGAGCCAGCTGAAGTGCAGCAGTCTAAGCTGGATGCTTTGGGAGCATCCAGCTGCTCTCCTCACTGGCTGGGAGCTACCCGAGAGGTGCTGCAGGGGCCCCAAAAATGGGCTGCTGCCAGAGAGGAGGAGAATACTTGGAGACCTGGTACCTTCACCCCACTGGAAGTCTAAGTGATCAGATACTTTCTTGGTCCTGGTCTCTTTGAAAGGTTCAGTGTTGGCCTTGCCAAGGCCAGAGCTGTCTCTACATCGTACCAAGAAATTCCTGCCAAGATGTTATTTGGCCAAAGTCCTGGAGGCAGGATAAATCAGTCTGGATTTGCAAATATCAGGCATGTGTGCTCAGACACACCTCACCAAGAGCAGCCGTTCCTTATCTGCATCCACCTCTGCCAATCCCCCTTTGCTCAAGGTTGTCTCAGCCCTTACTCCTGCTCCTGGCTCGGCTCCCTTAGCTTCAAATTCCATTAGACCTCAGTGGCATCCTCTCAGGGGGCTTTTGAGAAGGATTGTGCCCCATTTCCACTCAGCTTGGGAGCTCTGGCTCCCAGAGTGACACAGCATTCAAGGGGTGTATGCAATAAAAATCACTCATTTGTCCCTATAGCAAATGGCCTGGCAAGAAACTGCTCTCCTATCCACAAATCACATGCAGCTCCTCACGGGCTGACTGTACCTTCTCTTTCTCCTGAACTGATCGTGCATCCCCAGGTCCATATTCCCTCCAGCTGAGGTCACTGGATATGAGACTCCCATCCCTGCTGGTGTGGATGGGAGAGTTACCAATTGCTGCTGTTGAGCAGCACAGGGAAACCCCTGGTGGAGTGGAAAATCCTGTACCTGCCAAGTCTTTCCCTGGAAATGCAATATGAAATGATCCACAGAACTGGTCCCATGCCTGGCTATCACTGCTGGCGCCTCTGACTCCACTCATCCACTGGGCTGAGTCCCAACAGTCCGTGCGTGATGCCACCAGCAAATGAGTGACAAGGGGCACGGGTCCAGCCATGCAGAATGAGAGAGGCGCTGGGGGAAGGCTGGAGGAGAGGAGTCCATCCGGGTGAGACGCATCGATCGCCTGTTATCTGATACATTATTCATAACCAACCTGGGCTGCAGCTCAGGAGAAAATGGTGAGCACGCATTTCTCTTTGGGAAATATGCCCGTGAGAGATGAAGAGCCTTGGGCTCCAGCTCATCAAACACTCTGCTAGGCAGTCACGACACACCAGCCTCCTTTTGGCTTTTTGTGCCCACATCCACTGGTGCTCATGGCACCAAAGACTGGCCAGTGAGTCCCAGCAGCCACTCTCCCATTGTACCAGGGAGGGTTTCTATCCAGGATTGGTCTCTCTTTACTTTGCTGGGACACCCCAGTCCTTGTCACATACATATGCAACTCCACCTTGACCAGCGAGTTAAGGATGTTCTGCTTCCTAGCCTGGACATGAGCACAGCACTCGGCAGCAAGGGGTGTGGGCCCCATCATATTTCCCCAGGGTGACATAATGATGACAGAGAGGGAGGCAGGGGCACACAATGAGGACATGGCTTCACGTCACGTGTCATTCAGTGTAGGAAGTCCCAGCATGGATGGGTGCAGTCCCAGGGCTGATCACATCTGGAAGACTTTGGAGAAGATACTAAGGAAGGGACTTTCCTCCCAAAATGTCCAAGCAACCAATGCACCTGGAGAACCCATCCCTGGCCAGCTGGGGTTTCCTTGGGAACCTGATCCTTTTCCAGTGGGGTGCAACATTCACGTGGACTTCAGCCCAGCTGTCAGGGGGAGCCGTGGTCAGGGCAGCGAGGCACAGTGGTGTGACAGCAGCATCACCCATGGGACCTGCTCCCCACCGCTGCAGGAATCCCTTGGGAAGCAAGGCAGTTGCGTGTTCCATGGGACAATCCATTCACTGTGGCACTTGGCATGATGCCACCACACTGCAGAGGGACTGTGGCTGGGAAGAGAGCTGGGGTGGGGTGTGTCAGGCTGGAAGTGCTCTGGCATTTGGGCTAGGGAGGGGTTCTAATGGGGAAAAATTAGGTTGTGAGGCATTAAGGACAGGCACACTCTATTTTTTGGGAGGTGCCCTTAGAGAGGCCTGGCTCTGGGTTTTACAACACTCCTGCCCATAGCAGCAGGCCCAGGAGGCGGGGGCGGGGGTGGCTCATATCCACCCCTCCAACCCCATGAGCATCCTCTCTGATGGTGCTTCTCTTCCTGAATCCATTTCTTCCCCTTCTGTGCACTCGGGGATGTGCTGCCTTGCCTCTCTGGAGGCTGCAAATAAACCAGCCAGGCCTGGGACACTGGCTTCCTCCCTGGAAATATCACTGCTGTAATTCCCAGCAGATCCAAGGTCAGTTCCATATGGCTGTGGGCTCCCCGCTGCCCAGCTTGCAGCCTCCCCAGCCCGGCTGCCTCGCCGCTTCTCCCTGGTGCAGTATGGCATCTCAAAGCCCAGCGCCAGTACTCGGGGATTAGCTCGCTTTTTTCTCTTGTTGTTATTGCTTTATTAGCTAAACCTAACGAGGCAGCATTTGTGATGGCCCTTGAGGGCAGGTGGCCAGGATTTATGACTGCGGCGCTGCCAGGTGACCTGGAGTAGAAACGGGCATTCAGTGCCAGGGAGAAGAGACCAACACCCACATCCCTGGGGATGCCGGGAGGACCGAGACAGCTGCGCTGCCCGGCGACTTTTGCCGATGCCGTGTTTGCACCGAGGGAGAGCTCCCCCGGTCCGGGGGTATTCGCTGGCATCGCTCTCGCCGGAGCTGGCAAGGACGCTGTGCCATGCTGAGAGAGCACCCGCATTGCGAGAGTCACAGCTGGCACGGGCACGGCGTGACTCTGAAGGGGCATTTCACTGCTCAGACGGCCGCTGCGCATGAAAAGGGCATTGTAGGGGAGCGTGTGTGGCTGGGGAGCAGCTGGCGTTGGCAAAGCATTGCCGCGTCTTAAAGGGACACAAAGAACACCGCCTCCTTCCCCAAAGGGCATTTTGGAGTTGGGGTGGTGTGTGGGGGAAAGGGCAGGAGATTGCTGCGGAGGACTGTGGACATCGCTTTGGGGCTGTGAGCACAAAGGGGACAGACACACAAGTCCTGGCTGTGATTTGGGGCAGATGGGTCCCTGCTCCAAGCACCCAGTGTGTGGCATGAACGGGGGAGCTGCTGCCCTGTGCCACTTCCCACCAGGTACCATGGGGTGCTGCACCCCCAGAGTGGTGACCCTAGAACTGCCCAGATGGTGAAGACCTACTAAAAACTCCTTTGCTCCCCCTCTTCTAGCCAGCCATAGGGAGCCCCTGGCCATGGTCCCTTGCAGAATCAGGGCATTTAACCCCACAGCTGCCCCCACCCCTGTTGTGCCCACGCTGTGAACATCTCTCCCATGCCCTGCCCAGGGGTGCAGCGTTCCCCCATACCTGTCTGCCTAGGCCTGGTTCACACCAAGGGATCACAGAAGTTTCGTCCTGAAACTGGTTTTTGAACGGGCTCGGCTCACCCAGCGTGAAGAGCAGGACGGGCAACGCTTTATTTCAGGCGGCGGCATAAATCAGCCCATGGCTGGTGTCGGGCTCTGCCAGACGTTCCCCTGGGGAAGCGGAGGCAGCCGCAGGGGATGTTTCTTCAAGCCCGGGTTTGGAGCTTAGGGCCTGAGTACAAATCCACGGCCACGTTCAGGTTCAAAAAAAGGACCAGGGACACACAAGGGCCATGCAGGACCCTCCGGCAGCAGAGGAGAGCAGCCAGCTGGATGCTGTGATGTTTCAGCTCATCACTGCCAGCTTTGCTGGAGCCAGTTTGCCAAAACACGGTGCATAAAGTGGCTTGGGAATGTTTGGAAGGAGGCACGATTTCCTCTGAGAAAGGACCAGAAAGAGACAGGGACTGCAGGAGCGTCGGGAGGCAGCCGGGTGCAGGGGAGCCACAAAGACAAAAAGCACTTGGAAAAGTCCTCGGCAGCCAAACCTTCGAGCCCAGACATGCCGCAAAGCACCTCTCACTTGGGAGCCGCTGCTTGAAAAGAGCCTTTGAGGAAAAGCTGGGAAGCACGAACACGTTTCTCCTCCTTCCCCTGGAGGGAAAGCTCCCACTCCACAGCAGGGTGCTGCACCCTACAAGGAGGAGGACACTAGCTAGGGGGCTTCTCACAGCATCCTCGGTTGGGAATGGGGGGCTGGGGTCGAGCATGAGAAGTGGCATCCAGACTTTCCAAGTGGAGGAAGGGGGGGATTCTGCTTTGCTGCCTGCCCTGCTATCGGAACGGGGCTGCCGAGAGCGAGGCGAGAGGTTCGGGGGTGGCCGCCTCGTCCCCTCCCCGCCCGCCCGCCCGCTCCCGGCAGTGCCGCTCTCTCCCGACAGAGGGCGCCCCGCTCCACGCTTGCGAGTGGCGGCACGGGACGGGGGACAAGGGACAAGGGGGCCGGTTCCCAAAGCCTATAGCAAACCCCACTGCCTCCCGAAACCGGAGCCCTGCCACTGCCCCGCAGAGAGTGAGGTGGTGTGCGTCCCTGCATCCCTGCATCACTTCATCCCTGCATCCCTGCCCCGTAAAGGGTGAGGTGGCTGGCAGCTTGCATCCTTGCTTCCCTGCATCCCTGCCCCATGAAGGACAAGGTAGTTTGTAGCTTGCATCGCTGCCCTTGGCAGGTCCTGCCCCTGCCACTCCAGCCTTCATACTTCCTAAGGACCCTCGAGAGCTGGATGAGGCTCAGTGGCACTTCAGGGATGTTCTGTGGAGGGAACAGCTGTGATGTCCACATGGATGAAGAGACACCAAGGGGAGATGATAGAAGGTTAAACTACTATCCCAGGTGTCATGGAAAAGGTGAGGAGGGGTGACAGTTCCTACTGCCTCCAACAGAAAAGCAATTGGGGCAGCAAATGAAGACTGAAGGTGGAGAAGCAAAATGGGGGGGGTGTAGGTCACTCAAGGACTCCCTGCAGGACTCCCCACTGCAGGAAGAAAAATCCATGGAAGTCTGTTAGATGCAGAAGTTCAGATATCCCTATGCTGACAGTGGTCAGAGATGAGAGGACCATGGTCCATCCTGTGGTTCCTGCTCCTGCACTGCTCCCTGCACATCTGAGAGACATCCAGGCTGGCAACCAGGGTGTAGTGGTGGAGACAGACCTGTGGGCTATACTGGTTCCCTTCTTGCAGTCTGGAGCAAGAAAAAATAAATGCTAATATGATGTTTGTTTGTTTGTTTGTTTGTTTGTTCCTAAAAGAGAGCAGTTGCTCCTACCCAGGAATACCTGTCCCATCTGGCTTCCGGGTTGCTCATTTTCATTGCATGAGCAAAGGACCAAGAAATAGACCATAAAAATAACTGCCTACAGCTGAACCTCTCTGGGAAGCTGCGATACACAAAGGAGGTGGATTTAGGGGAGGCCAGTGACATAGGATCTAGGCTATAAACCACCTCCTTCTGCTGCAGGGACGGAGGCTGTGTTCATGCAGAGGAATGATCGGTGCTGTAATTCAGATGCTCCTGCAATTGTAGAGTGTGTCAGCACTGGGAAGTCCCCGAAGCTCATCATCAGATTAAGAATTAGCTGCAGATTGTAGTGAGATGGATTGGCGTCATGGCATGGTACCCTCCGGCAGTCCCTCAGAGCTGCTCCTGGTGCCATCTGATGCCACCGGTCCCTGCTGCCTACGGGAAGGAAACACTGGGGAAGGAACTAAAACAAGCGGATGAGGAGCTGGCACTGTGCCCTCAGACTCTGTCCTGATCCTGATGGTCTGAGCCCTGAGCTGATTACCAGCAGCTTGATCTCTCCTCTAATGCCACAGCCTGGTGCCTGGGCAGGGCTGCCCGGGGGGAGCTGGTACACCTGGCTGCCAGCTTTTATGGATGCAGTTGTTTCCAGCCTGGCTTTGCTGGCTCTGCATTTTGTTTCTCACCTTCCTCAGCAATGAAGTGCATGGGCAGGGAGAGAGAAAGCTTCATGCTAAGCCACCCTCACCTGAGTGCCCAGGCAGCCTGGCAAGCTGGCAGACTGAAGGCCAGGAGTTACCAGCATTGCTGAGGAGTGAGAAAGGTCTCCTGAGGACAGCACTGAGGTGACAGAGGACACCATGGGAAAAGCCACTTTGCAGAAGGCAGCACTTGGGAGGACAAGGACTGGTGTCACAGCGAGGGAGCATCACACTTGAGTGCAGGTTCTGTGTCCCCTCAAACAAGAGCCCTCTCACCTCTGTGATCCTTGTCATTCTCCTGTGCCCCTCCAAGGTCTGGGACACAGAAAATATTTGTTGCATTTTTCCTTACACTATTGCAGGCAGAAAATTTTTCCGTACAGGAAACTTCGCAAAAATTCTTGGGGACACACTGGAGGGCTGTTAGACCCCAAAGCAGAAGGATCCCATAGAAGGACAAGCAGACTGACCTACATCTGGGCTCTGGAGCCCTAAATTGCCATTTCTGTTTGCAGGAGACAACCCTCAGCCCCAGACTGCCAGCCTTTCCTGACAAGCCAAGGCACACCGAGCCTAGCCAGGCTGGAATCGAAACCACAACAGCTTCCCAACTGCCTGCACACAAGGGAAGAGTGGAGGATGCTGCTTTGCTCCTCTCTGTGCTCCCCTGGTCTCCCTGAGCTGCAAGGAGATGCTCTGGGCTTTTCCTCTCCCTAGTCTTTATCAACCCAGCTGACTGCCTGTTGCTCCAGATGAGAGCATCCAGCCATCACCTTGGCCTCTTGGCTGCAGGGCTATGAGGTTCCCAGACATCCTTTGCCAGCTGAGCGATTTCTCCTGGAAATTGCACCCTTTCCCTTACCTTTTCTTGCCCCACAGTCTGGCCAGGTGAGTATTAAACACCACACACACTTCCTGGTCCCTGTGCCAGAAGGTGCCCAGGGCATCTTGTCCAGCACTGACACACCCTGGGGACCTCATGGATTTAAGACCCTCTGGGCACTCAGACAAGTGGTGCCACAGGCACTTGGAGAAGAAAGATTATGCTTTATAGGAGAATTAAAGTCTGGGGCTGAGAGCTAAAAACTAAGTGGAGATGCTTAAACAGCCTAGGAGCTGTAGGACATGCTGTGGTTTCTCCTGGAAGAAAGGGTGTAGTTGTGAGGCCAGGTGGAATTTTTAAGTTGTCTGGTAAGTCTTTGTTGATGTTAACACACAGCAGAATGGTGAACAAACTACTGGATTGTTCAGAGAAATTACACCAGGGTGAAGACCATCCTGAAGGTCTGGCACGTCCACTAGTTAAAAAAACAAAGAATGAAGGTTGCTGAAACTGTAGGTAATAATCTGGCACAAAAAGAACCACGCAGGACACAAAATAATGTGACTTTGGACCTCGTTATAACAAATACAGATGAATTAATTGCTGGGCTGGAAGGCAGGGGTTGTCCTGATTGGCTGACCTGATTCTGCTTGTTCTGGGAAAAAAAAAAAAAAGCTGTTCTGGTTCATTTAAGTGTGGTGCTCCATAGGGTTAATTTTTCCAAAGGTGAAAGTAGAAGAGGAATTCAGATTGGGAGGAATAATTTAGAAAAAATGTGAAAAAATATTGTGAGCTCTTCAGAAACAGTTTTTCATAGATGGCAGGTCACAGTGTAAACAGAGAGGAAATGGGTTTGGCTACAAGCCCATTCTGATTCAGTGGCAAATTGGAAACCAAAGAGCTACAGATGACAACTGGAAGGGAAGGAGGACTGACTAAAAATCAGTCAATAAAATGGAAGATCAGTGTATTGATTACAAATACTAAAAAAAACAAGCGAAAAGTCCATACCGGGCCAGGGTGAGGATAACAGAAGAGAAGTGCAGGTAGATGGAGAAGGAAAGTGACAACATTGATACAGTCTCCACCTAACCATGGAGATGGTAAAACTGACAGTGATATATAAAAGCTGATGTGTCCGTAAGTAATTCCAGGAGGGGATATACTTGTATCAGATGAGATATCATATAGATCATTGGAATCTTAGGGCTTAGAGATATTAGAGAACATACAGGAGTAAACTCACAAGCCCAGAAGAGTCCTTGGAGAGCTGGCAGAGGTGTCCTGCCCTACTAATCCTTATTTGCAAGAAGATCAGAGAAATGCTAATGTTTTGCCAGAATTTCTAAAAAAGGCAAATGAGATCACTGGATAAATCAGACCTGTTAACCTAGCATCATGCAAAAGAGTGGAAGAGCATCTGAGCATTAACCAACACGGGAGCTAACAGAATATAAATAATGAATTGCCCGGTTTTTGTGGCAACGATGTTTGGGTTTGGTGCGCGAAGGTCACTGCATGACCACAACATTGTTCTTCTGAACATTTTGACTGAGAACTCTGAGATACAATAGGATAAAGTATTTCCCACAGGAGTAAGCTACAGGTGAGCCTCAGGAATAGATGACCTCTGTTGTAACACAGGAATCTTCCCCATGGAAAGGTGGATGCTCCTGAATCCTTCTCACGGCTGATAATGCTGGTGCATGGTGGAAGGATGGGTACTGAGATAAGGACATCACAGTCCTGCTCAGTGGTTTGTTACTTTGGGGAACTCAACACATTCAAACAAAACATCTTAGCAAGTAAAATGCAAGGAGGAAGGAGCAAACTGTGGACTTCAGTTACCAGGTGGGAGGATGGAAATGGTCAAACAACTCAACTAGAGCTCCTACTGTGATACGGGAGTGCAAGGAGTAGCACAGGTTTTGGATGTTTGAATGGAGAGTAATGACATGGCTGATGCAAGTCCTGCCCATGATTTTCAGTTCAGTTCAGTTCAGTTTTGTTTTGTCTTGTTTTGTTTTTGATGGAGATGAAACATGGGAGAAGAGGCAGAAAAAAATCACTGCAAGGAAGCCCAAGCATGGGAGAGAATGAGAACATACATGCCTAGTCTGGTTATCTAAATGAAACAGAGATTAGGAGGTGTATGAGTGCTTTCCTAAGGCCACGGGAAAGCTAATTTCAGTTGTTTTAGACAACACCGAACATTTACAGGGGAGAAACCAACATGACAAACTCCTCAGCCTGCTGCTGACATGAGCAGTGCGTTCTAACAAAGTTAAACCTGCAGCCTTTTCTCATCATGTTCCCAATCTCTCTGGTTTGGCAGAGGAAAGATCCACCACAGGTGTCGGAGACCTCACCCTGGGAAACAAAACCCTCAGACACGCCCTTTGATCCCCTACAGCAATCCAAATGTACATATTCATCTCAACATACTCCAAGCAGGTATCCCACAGCACATACCTAGGATACCTAGCTCTGCTGGCTAACTTCACACTCCTATCAGTTCCTCATCACTCGAAGCATTAGGGCCACTTTGCGAATCATTATCGGTGCTTGATCTCACAAGTGTCTTAAGAAAGGCAGTGTTCATACAGCCTGACTTTGTTAACATTTTATGAGAATAGGCAATGCTAAAGAATCCTTATTGCTCCTTCTACACCCATTTTAATCTAGCACCTTTGCACATCCAGAGATTTATCATTTTATTGCTCCATTAACAAAATTGTTCACCATCGTCTTCATCTGAGGTCCTATGACCCTTTTCTTTATGCTGACAAAACCCTTAACTAGGAGTTAAAGTTTTTAAAATTAAAAATCTCTCAGGAGCCTAATTACCTCCATTTCAATGCTAAATGCTTTCATACAGGCAACAAACCAAAGGCCAAATTCCAAAGCCAGGGTAAACCCACATGAGAAATGATCAGGCTTCCTCCACAAGAAGCATTAATCACAAGATTAATCACCAGAAGAGAGTGCCTAATGAGAGACTCTATGGGTTTATCTTCAGATCAAGACTTGGTTGCCTCCCAGAAGAGGTGTCTGCTTTGGCATCCATTGAAGCAGTAGGTGGGCAATATACAATGGCCTGCAGTGTAAAGGAAGCCACATGGGAGGGGTGGCCATTTTTTCCGGTCTGATCCTTCCAAAAGCAATGCACCTCCACCTGCTTCACCAAGACCCAGAGGTGATCATATTGGCTCCCTGATATCAAGGTTGGGGAGACAGCTCATCCAGCCTGCCCTCCTCTCTGCCTTCAAGGGATCCCTTGATATGTAATGTAAAGCAGTGAAGGGCAGAGAGCCAAAGTGTGGCTAACCCCAGCCCAGAGTCACCAAAGGCCTGGGAGCCTCTCTCATTCCTAAATCTTTGACACGTGTCTGGAACTGTCTCCAACCCAAAAGACCAAACAGAGCCTTCCTTGGAGGTCACAACTTGGAGAACTTGTTCCCAATCAAAATCCTCAATCCCAGCCCGAGGCTGGTCACGATGCTCAAGGGAAGTCCCATTAGATTGGTGCTGTTCTGGTGCCTTATGGCAGCTATGCCACTGTCCTCTCAGACACGACCCAAGAGGTTGTCTTGAGATATCTTATTAACTGAGAGGTCCCTCTCAACAAAGAGAACATCCTTTCCCTTGTTACCTGGTGGAACGTCACTAACCCGCTGAGATGGGTAACAGGTGGGAGGATGAACTGTGCACTGAAGGTGGTTCTCCCTCTTGTTTGATGATAGCAGGCATCCCAGTAATGGATGGGTGTCTTAGGGACAGTGAAATCTCATCTTCTGTTGTCACCTTAATGCACACTTCATAAAGCTTTGCTCCGGGTGGCAGACTTCATCTTGCCCTTCTGGACATGGCCACATCTCTGGCATCTCCTCCATTTCCCACTACCATTTCTGGCGGCCCTAGCAGCACAGCACTCTGGGCATGAGGACTTTTGCTCTGAGGAGACAGCAGAGAGCACACACAGCTTTGCCATTTTTATCTCCAATGACACATGCCAAGTATGTCCTATGCATTCTATACAGCATCTCTGGGTTAGAGGCCACAGAGGCTGATGACGATGAATACTTTGCCCTCAAAGCTGTTCTGGAAATGATTGTTGAATCTTTGAAATGGATGTAAGTCCTTGACTTCCAGTCCAAGGATGGACTTCTGATAGTTTTACAGAGATGAGTTCAAGCTCTCCTTGTCTTTGAGTGGTCCATGGTGGGAGGCTGTGGTAGAGCCTGAAAGCCAAAGTTAGGACCCTTATTTGTTCCTTTGACTCAAAACATTTGAGGGCAACCATAATGCCTCTTCTGGGACCTCTTCAGGAGACAGTCCAGTTGGTGCAACCAACTTCCTCAAGAGGGACAGGCTGCTCCCAATCTCCCTGAAACCGTCTCTGTTTCTGTGGTCATTCATTTCCTGGTGCACATGCACAGAGCAAGGGGCATTGCTGGGAAACATGGGCAGACGTGGGCTATCAAAACATGACTCCATGGACTTGCCACTCCCAGAGAGCACATGGGAATGAAACCAAGCCATAGACCTTCCCCAAAGCCATAGCACTTTGGGGAAGGTCTCCCAGATCCCACTTGGCTGCCAGGCAGGGGAACCTGGATGGGAACAGGAGTGCGAGGTGGAGGTAGGTCAGGCTGTAGTGCTTGGGAGCAGAGCTGCCCCATGTGCTTGGAGCTGCAGCCCCACACATTTAATGAGTACCAAATGTGCATAAAATGAACAGAGGGAAAGCCTTTGTCAGGCAATAGCGGCAACTACCACTGCGGAAACAGTCAGAAAAGCTTTTCCACTTAAAGTTTACTACTTTTACTACTAGCCTGGCCTGGAAGCCTTTATTGCTGCCGGCAAAGCCGGGACTTTGCTCTCGAGCCAGCCAATGAAAAGCATCCGAAAACCTGCATCCATGTATATAAGCCTGGTGCACCTTTGTGTGCATTCCTTGGTGTGTGGGTGCCCGTCTGTGTGCGCATGCCAAGGGCTCTGAGCGTGGGCTTGGGTGGGGCAGGAGCTCACCTCGCCCTCTGGGTGCTGCTCTGGGGAGCCAGGCAGGGGGCAGCCAGTGGCTCCAGGCACCCTCCCGCTGCTGGGAGGCTCAGGGGGGAAGTTCAGCAGTTCTGCAAACAGAGGCCTCTCTCAGAAATACCGACACCCACTTCAGGGGTAGGTTTGCAGAGGAGCTCAGGGCCCCTTTGCAGAGCTGGAAGGAAGCAAGTGGCTTCTACAGGGAGCCTGTCACCTCGAGGCCTCCTCCAGGCTCTTTGGAGGGTCTGCCCCCACTGCGTCACACACCTGCCCGTGCAACTCAGAAACACTGCTGGAGCTTTTTGGAGAGCCCTGGTGAACAGTGCACGTGGATGCAGATCCTGCAGGTGCAGAGTGGGGCAGGGTTGGTGCTTGAGCTACCACTGGCAAGGCCCCAGCAGAAACCATGCTCTTGGTTTCCACAAAGCTCCAGCCAGCATCGGGGCTTCCAACAACAGGGAGGTGTGAAAGGTGCTGAGGCCGTCTGGAAGGGACATGATCTTTGCTGATGCAGGTGGCAAAGCCCCCCCAGCTCCAGAGGAGCTGCTGGGAGAGATGGAAGCCAGAGTATTGTGACTGTCCTTCTCCATATTCTGGCTACCAGACCCCTGCCAGCAGCAGGGCAGGTGCCTAGTGACTCCTGGCTGAAGGGTTACTCCTTCAGCTTGAGACTTCAGCTAAGCCATGCATCCCGTGCTCTTGGTGGGAGACCTAAAGCTGGAGCATCCTGTGGTCTGCACCATCCAATGGGCACTTCTACACTGCCTGACTCCTGTCCTCGAGGTGCTTGTCCCAGGACTGACATCAACCTGCTTGTGCCTGTGGCAGGTGGAGGCACTCAACCACATTTCATCTGCTAGTCCAAGATGGCAAGAGAAAGCTGAATCCTGGCCTCCTCTGCTGCTCCTGGCCCTCACATGGCTTGCAGTATCTGGGTGCTGTGGCAGGCATGCCTGCCGCACCATGCGGCGTTTCTGCAGGCGAGGAGGCCTTTGAGAGGCCAGGATAATGGGTAATAGTGCTGTTTTCCTCTGCTCTGCTTTCCTTCAAGTGAATTACCAGGGTCTTGCTGGGAATTATCCTGCCATTACCCAGCACTCTGGGGAGCTGCCAGTGATTTACTTAACAGCAAACAACACAAAGAGCCGGACACGGCGGGAGCTACACAACTGAACAAGCTGGGGATCGTGCAAGTGGAAGAAAAATGCTGTAACAGCAGCCAGGGTGCAGGGATCTGGCCAGGGCTGCCAGCCACAGATGGGCACAAGGACGTCCCCAGGATCTGCCCTCAGTTTGCACGTGGAGCTGTTCCCAGCAAGGGTAGATTTGGTCCATGGCAATGTCAAAGGGTGGAGGCCCCACAATTCTGTGCCCAACTGGCCAGAGGAAAGCCCAGGGCTACGGCACAAAGGAAAATCCAGTTCTCCCTGCTCCTGGAAAGGTATTGGACTCAGGGATGGTGGGAAGGCTGTGAGTGGGTTGGCAACCGAGCCAGGACTGACCCCCTGCTCTACACCAAGATCAACCAGTGTCTGCATAAGGGGTGCAGAAGAGACAGAGTCCTTTGCATCTTCCAGATTTTGTTCTTGTCACCCTTTATTATCCCATGGGTGAGCAGGACCCTCAGACACCCATGGCCTTGCTCACCCCAGCCACACTCCTGCCTGTGACAGCCTCAGCTGCAGCAGATCACCACAATGCCAGGCTGCCCCAGGCTGCTCCCGCCTTCCTCCGGGAACTGCCCTCTGCACACAAAAGGGCGCGGACACCCCCACAGACACGTGCCTCCCATATGTTTCCCCAGCATTTGTGCTGCACCCTCCCCACAGGCTCTCATGCTTGCCATGCGTTCCCTCTCCTCACACAGGCTGCCCCTGCACAGCCGCCACGTGCCCCCCCAAGCCCTCCAAGCACTCACACGAACCCCCTTGTCCTCCTGCCCCGTGCACAGCTCTACACACACACACTCTCTCCTCTTGACACTTCACAGGCGCCGGGTGAAGGAGGGGCGAAGGAGGGGCTCCTCGAGTGCTAGAAAGTTGTTCCTGCTCTGCGCTGGGAGAAACCACATTACTCACGAGTCCCTTTTTAGCGCGGCTATGTGTTTCCCCCTTCCATCTCCAGTCCATTAGCTACTATGGAAACAACATGTCATTGCCCGGAGGTGGAGTTCAGCCACAGCCAAAACAGCCGCGGATAAATTCCAGCACCCAAATTCACATCCTGGGGCAAAGCCCGTGCAGTTCAGCCGGGGAATGGGAGCAGAGTCCTGGCTGTGCTAAAGGAGTAGATCTCAGTCAGGGCATGCTTGCTGCAGGATGTGTGGGGTGCAGAAAGCACTGGTGGGGACCCCATTGTCCCAGCCAGAATGAACATGGCATCGCTGGGGAAGGCCAGGATGATTTACATTTCCAGAGCCTGACCAAGGGCATGTGAGTGGAGATAAACAGCAGATCCACAGGGCCTTGGCTGCCTCATGTCTGCTGCATCCTGCAGCACCCATTGCCCAGCCTGTGACAGCTCTCAGCTGTGGATTTTGGGTGTCCAGCCTGAGTGCTTCATGCATCTCACCCAGGCCCTCATTATGGGGCAGAAGAAGCCGGAGTCCTCATTGCACCAAGGTGGCCAAAGTGCTTGAATTGAGCTGTCACAGGTGAGCAATGGAGAGGGGAGCAGTGTGGGATGTCCTCCCCAATCTCTGTATCCTGAGTCTCCTGGATTAGGGGAGGGACTATCAGTGTCCCAAAGCCCGCCTGGCTCTGTGTGGGGAGATACACACAAGATGGGGCAGAAGCTGTAGAGACCCAAAGGAGTCACAGTTCAATGGTGGCTGTTCCTTATCATATCCCCTCAGGACCCTGGGGAGGAGGAGGGCAAGCAGGGATGGTGGTATGTTCTGCCTGGAGGCTTTCATAGTAAGGGTGAGTCTTCCCTGGCTCCAGTCTCCCCTGGCAGATGGGAAATACTAGAGATAGGAAGCAAAGCCCTTAGAAGGAAGAACTTTCCTCAGTGGCAGCCAGCAGTCCATGATGGAGCTGTGACATCCAACACTGGTGCTGCCCAGTTGTCTGCTGCTGTCTGTGGGCACCGTGCCAGCCTGAACTGCCCAGAAGCTGCCACTCTGGTGGCTTTGCTACCCTGCAGTGCCAGTGCCTGGGGACAGCAGTGCTACATAAGGTTGGCAGTAACTACCTCAGCACTTCCAACAGTTCACCCAGAGGCGTGCACCATAGCCAGCTCTGGCCTAGCTTGGACACTCCGTCCCTTCCCCAGCTTCTTCAGGAGATAGAGCAGGAAAACCTGTTAGTCCCCAGGGCAGCCTTGGAGTGATCCACTGGCTTTCGACTTGGAGAAGTGACCTGTGTAAGTGCTTGCCTGGATCAGGGCCAATGAGAGCAAACTCTGGCCATGAGGCTCCATCAGAGGAGGGACGGAGAGACCAGAGGCAAGCAGAGATGCCTTTCCAAAGCAGGCAGAGGAATTGCCTGTCAGCAGAGCTTCTCTGCAAAGAGACAAGCATCATCTCTGAAAAACAACAGAACAAACATTGTGAGGAAGAAAAAAATAATGCTAGTTACTAGAGCAGGGATTTTCAACCTGTTCTGCTTTGCTGATCTCCAAAAATATCCCACCAGAGTTGCAAGTTCCTTCATAGCAAACCCACACCACCTGGCAAGACGCTTCCTGGCCTCAGTTACTCTTCCTTAAAAGCAGCCATAGAGCCATGGGAATCCCCCAGCCATGAAAGCTGCAGCTCCTGAGAGCACTGGAAACACAAACCATGCTTGTTTACCCTCATGGGAATCTCATGAAATGGACTGCAGCCCCAAAACCCCAGGGCACGGTGTTGCAAGAGCAATGCTTGTCCGACACTTACTAAGGAAGGAGCAGGAGGGCACCCCGTGAAGCTGGGAAAAGCTGAGGTGCACCCCTGATGAGCACTGGGGACATTGCAGCTTCAAAGCCGTGCTTCAGACATGGTGCTTGGTGTGGATTCTCTGGTGACTAATAGAAGACAGTGCATCTGCAGTGGCAGTTTCTTGGGGTGAGTGTTAGAGTGTCCCCCATCTGCTGAGCCACTTGTTTCCAGGACACTGGAAGAAGATCTAGAATCTCCCCCTCACATCACCACCAAATTTGTTTAAAATTGGTCCCATGGGTTTGCAACAATTAGAAAGAAATGAGCAGCAAAAATGAGAGAAAGGCTCCTTTTCTTTGGAAACCAATGTGGACAGCAGCTAAAATAAATGCTTATGGATGCGGGAAGGTGTAAAGGAAAGAAGTTGTAAGAGAATGATCCTGCTAAAATAACTCTTCTCTCCAAAATCCTGCCTATCACAGGTGTCTCCACTGAAGTAGGATTCCTGAGCATCCTTAACAAGTGAGGAACAGTCCTGAGACACAGATTGGTTGCGATGTCCCCAGTCCTTGTCCAGAATCTCAGAAATGCCACCCAAGAAAATCTCTTCGCAGGGATCTTCCCTGTGTTCCTGGCCTGGGGCTAGGAGTGTGAACACAGAGCCCATAAGCTCTGCAGCTGAGCTGAGTGACACTGTGACCCCACGGGGATGGCATTTCCCCCATATCCTCTTTGCTTTTAGTCACTGATGTAAGTAGCATCCTTATATCATCTCTCCCAGACCAGACGAGCTCCCCTAAAGCCTGTACAGCCATAAGACAAGTTGGCCAAATAAACTGGTTGAAAATTTAAAAAAAAAAAGCAAAAAAAAAAAAAAAAAAAGCAGAGTCCATTCCCTAGTTCCCTTTCATTGCACAAGCAGTGAGGGAGGCCGCACACCAACAGAGCTGGACGGCTCCTTTGGCAATGGCACAGATTTCGATCGGCTTGAAGCAATCATGAAAATGCAGCCTGAACTTCCAGTGACTCATCCAGAGAAGGGAAACTTCCTGGCTTGTGTGTTTGAGCATTTCTGGAAAAACTGCTATATTTGGCATGGAAAATAGGAAGGATTTCTCCAGATGCTTGAAACGGGAGCAGCAGAAATGAGTCAATGGGCAGTTCAAGAACGTTGAACAAGGACGCTGTCTAAATTATTCATTGTGATTCTCAACATTGTGTATTTTCTCCACAACAGGCTCAACAGTGACAGCCCAGGATGGCCCAGGCTCCACCAGGAAGATCCTTGATTTATTGCTCCGACAGCCACCCCAGTACTGCACGTTGGCTGTGTGTTATTGACTATGGACATTACAGGCTGTTCCCCATCTGTTTACCAACAAATACTGCTCCTCAAGGTATGGCATTGTGCTTATCACTACACGTTGACCCAGCGTGAAAAATCTGCCAATTTATATTTTCATGACATCAGTAGCTAGAAATGCAGTTCTTGCCAGCTTCAAACACTCTCAAATGTTTCATCTAGTATGCTGGGGGGAAAAGATGAAGGAACCGCTCTTCTGCAAATTACTGAAGTTGGTGGAGGGGGGAGCTATTTTGAGGATTTCAAATGCATTCTTCTCTCCCTTTTTTTTTCAATAGTTGTCCAAATGGTTATTCAAACAGCTTGTTCATTAAAATCCTGAGTTGGTAAATGAAAATTGTCATTTTCAAATCATATTGTTATTACCTAAAGGAAAAAAGATATGAATAAACTACAAGAAAAAAATCAAGAACTTCTCCTGAAAAATCTGCGAAAAAGAGAGAGGGCAGCAAACATTTTCCATTGGGTGCAATGCCAACCGGCTCCTGGTTAGCGAATATTAAATTAAATATTCAATTTGGTCATGCACTGCTTTTACTGGTGGATTAAATATCGACAGATATGTCTAATGCAGAGAGATGCTTCATGCTGCAGCCTGGCAAATCCCATTGCAGCTCTTGATCAGTGCTTTGGGTGGGAAAACCTCTTGCCACTGCAACCCTGCAAGGCTGATGCATGGGATCCATGGCCATTGCATGGGGGGTCCTTTCACCTTGCGACCCGCTGATGTCCATCGTGGCTGGGCCAGCAGTGGGTGACCAGCACCTCTGCCATGATGCTGAGGGCAGGAAGCAGAAGAGGGACTGTTAGGCAGTGACCCTCTCCCAGCCACTGAGGCTTTGGAAGTGAGGGACCTCCAGAGCAAGGAATGGGACCACTGGATTTAATATCTTCCAACTTCTCTGCTGAATTTATCCAGTTGCTTTTTTGCCTATAAATTTTTAAGCCGTTTTCCATGCTCCCACAGCAAGGAGGGCACAGCTCAGCTGTGGTAGGAGAGTGGGTCCCTTTGGATCTTGCTGCTTTCTGGTGGCCCCAAGTTCTTGTACAGGGAAGAGCCAAGCACCCACCTTGATTTGGCAGACTTCTTTCCTCTTCTCTGCTCAGCCCACTTCTTTCAAAGGTGCTGTTCAATGGGAACCACCCCAAGAAGGAGAGTTTCAGCCCGAAAGCAGTGGCCTCCTTCCCCTGAGTCCTCCCTGCTGGGCTGGAAGGTGGCCAGTCCCTCCGGAGCTCCAGCAGCTCAGGAGGCAAGCTGGGAGATGAGTGGAGGAGCACTCCTATTCCCAGCACCCCACATCTTCAACACACCAGAAGCCCCAGGCAGGAATGAGATATGTTGGCATCGTATCAGAGAGAAGGGTCTTGTCCGGGGCTCTGCTTTGCCTCTCGAATGCTGCCCCTGGAGATTCGGTATCTGCTTGAGACTTCTGGTCCATCAATTATTTAATTCCCTCCAGCCATGTGGTCTCCAGCCCCAAGTAATCGTCTCCTCTGAGCGCACAGGCCTGCCTATGGGGGGAGACAGGTTGGGCAGGGGGATGTGGAGCGGGAGCTGGGCAGAGGATTCCCACTGGGAAGCAAAGCAGAGGCACAGGGGACAGGTCCTACCACCCGAAGTATTAAGCTGAGCATTTGGGGCGGCACCTTCTTTCCCAGACACATATTTGTTGGAAGGGTGGGTTCTTATTCCGATCTCTGGGGATGACCCTGAGGAAATCACCTCCCTGCTCCATGCCTCACTTTACCCACCTATAAAATGGGGCCAAGGATTTCACAAGTGGTGTGAGCTCCACTGGCATCCCAAACGTGTGTGCGAGAAAGCATTTTGCAATAAGCCAGTGTGGCTCTCACCCCTGCTCGCAGGGGCTACACCACCACGGATGTGCCTTTAGTGGATCATGTAAGGCTGGTGGTCCCTGTTTGCTACTGCTGCCCATGCTGTCTCGAGCTAAAGCAGCACAGCACAGCATGGCACGGCATGGCACGGAAGGCGCTGCTGGGTAGGCAGGACAAGCTGTGACATGCGGGCAGGCAGGCAGCTGCAGCCGTGTAGGTGTGTCCCTGTTACCCAATAAATAACTCAAGCCCTAAAGCAGCCCGTTGTAATTACAGGGGCCCCGCGCAGATTGAAAACGAAGAAGAAGGAGGGGGAAAAAGGAAATCAAGGTTCAGTTCTTCCCCAGGAGGTAGCGCTCCATGGGGAAAGTGATAGAGGGGAGCAGTGATTTATATCTCTCCAGAGGAATTCTCCTTTGCAGGGCCGCCCAAGGCGCCGCCAGGTTCAGCTGAGTTTCTCATCTGAATATGCATGAGCCAGTAATTAATTCTCTCTGATACTGATCCAGATTTGGGATTGGTTTTGCGAGTGTGTGTGTGCGTTTTGTGTCTGTCTTCTCCCAGGTGTGCCAACACACCAAGGAGGGATGGGATGAAGGAGTGGTGGCTCTCCACAGTTGTCCTTGCAGTATGATAGCCATTAACACTTCAGGGCCAGCTTGGGGCAGACAGGTGGCCCTGGTTGGGTGGGAACTCCTGTGGGATGGCTCTGAGTGGTGTCCTGCTGGGGACAGCATGAGGAAGGGGGACAGAGAGTAAGGCACAATCAAGGTCATGTGCTTGGGGCAATCCCTGCCCAAACACACATCCAATCTCGGGCACGTGCAGGAGGTGTTTTCCCTCCACCAGCAGACATTGCAAAGATGCCATGCTTGCAAAGTGCTGAGAAGAGGGAGGGAGGGAAGAGAATCTGGACTTGCCTCCTCCCTCCCACTTTCTCCTTTCAAATCTCTTCCATGCATCATTTGAGCAGTGTGATGGGAGTCCCAAGGAGCGAAACCTTGTCTCTGGCCAAAGGCCCAGGCCTGGGGCAGGATGTGGGTGTGTAAACGCCAGACCCCTTGCTCTGGGTCTGATCCACAGCTTGTAGTCACAACCAGCCTTCAAACCAGGGGAAAACCAGAAAACATTAATGAGAGAGAAACAACAGTTTTCCAGCTTCACAGAGCCCACACCCTAGAACACGCACCTCTTCCCTGACCTCAGGAGCATGTTGCCCCAATGGCCTCCTCACCTTTCCCTTGAGAGAAAGGCAATAATCAGCTTTCCTGCCTTTAAACCTTGCCATGTGGCTCTGGCCATCTCTCAGGGATGAGTTGAGGTTGTTCCAACACATAGGCAAGGAAGGACAGAGATGTGAGTACAGGTGCCTGGGTCATGGCATCAGCAGTGCTGGCCCTTGGCAGCCAGCACTTGGATGCTGGATCCACTCCTGATGTTGTGGGCTCCCTGGAACAGCCAGCATCCCAAACTGGAGGCTCCCCTGGTCCCCCCATCATGTCCCCACTCTGCCTGTAGCCAGGAGTAGGATTAGCAGCAGTGCTAGGGTATATTGCTCCCATCCACCTGGCCCTGGCTCCTGACAGCACCTACATGCAGCAGAAGAGGGACTGCCTTGGCACCACATCTCAGCCAAATAGGGCAGTGGCTTCCCAGAACCACAGAGAAGCCAGTGAGCATCAAGGGACCATGGTATCATTGCCTGCTGGGATCAGAGGATCTGGAGAGGTCACACTCCCTTTTCTACACCCTCCAGTCACAGGGGATAACTCGTCCAGAACCCTGTCCTCACTCTGGGGTTCTATGCAGAGGCCCAACGACTGTGCCATGTCCTGCCTACCACATCCAGCTCCATCCAGTGGAGTGCAGAGGAGACAGACTCCCTACAGCCATCGGAGGGATCCCTGCGATGTCTACAGGTTTGGGAAGCAGCAGGCTGGGAATGGCTGGTGAGTCAGAGCCCTGTGTTGTAATGTGGGGGGCAGAGCGTGTGTCAGAGCAGGGATGGCTGTGAGCTGCTGTGTGGGGCCCGCCTGGGCCTTTTGCAATCCTCTGGGGAAAGGCGAAGTCGGTGTCTCCATCCCTTAATTAAAGTGTGCCACAGGGCCTCGCTCCTGCCTGTTTACGTGGTTCATGGGGATGGACAGAGGAGCAGCAGCCTGGGACATGGGGAGGAGGGTGGCTTCATCAGCCCTTCCCTGGGCTGGGGCAGCCAGTGCTCTCAAACACAGTCTCTGGCTCCTGCAGCCAGCTCTCAGCCTTGGCCCCACGGTCTCTAAAAGACACTTTTTGGACCCATGAACCGACTCCAGTTCTCTACACACTTCCTCTCCCTCCTGTGAGTGCACATGAAGCTCCTTCCCACCTCCCACCTCCCCACTGCCCTCCACCGTCCCCCCCC